>BJCO01793957.1:0-10462 GCA_018326465.1 Flaveria floridana | reverse complement strand
CTTGAAATTGGTTTGAGTTTTATGATTGTGGAGTTATTGTGGTAACTTGAAATTGGTTTGAAATTGCTCGGTTCCTGCTGCTGATTCCTGCTGCCCTCGAAAGATGTTTTTCTAAATTGAAGCTTATCAAGACGGATTTACGGAATCGAATGGGGAGGAATATTTGAACAATGCTCTAGTATGTGCGGTTGAAAGGGAAACGTTTGACGAAGTAACAAATGAGGATGTAATGCTTCGTTTTCAAGCTATGAAAAACCGAAGAGGAGAGTTCTGAGATCAAATAGGTATTTTTTAACTATCTTTATTATCATGTTTTTTTCATTTATATTAATGTACCGTACGATAAAAATTTTTTTAACTTGTATTACGTTATCCCTAAACTAAATTCCTAGATCCGCCACTGCTATTATCGCTTTGCTTCCTTTGCAACTAGCCATCGAGAACAAATCACAGCTCAAACGTAGATTGCATGAGATCTTTGAATGATGAAATCAACGATATAGCAATACTGAACCAAAGAGAAAAATAGCTCTTCCAAATCAAATAAAGATGGGGTCCGAAGGTCTGACTGTTGGAGATTCTTGTGTCGTTTTAGTCTTTTCAAAAAAAAGTCCAAAACACGCGAGGGAAGTTTTAATCAAACTAAGATGGAAAACATTTCTAGTGATCCAGTTCCAAAACAAAAGAAAAAAACAAAGCACGCGCCATAGGGTGTTTAGGTGTTTAGAATACGATAGCTTGATTGACTAGTCGACATTACCACTTAAGAAATGACAAACGGTGACACTTGTATCTGGATGCTAGTCCAGATCTTCACGAATCTGGAGTAGCAACACTTTATGATTCCCGTTATTCTTGCTCCAAAAAAAGCTCCAAGATTTTTGCGTAATTGACTATAAAGTCAAAACTGAAACAATCCGATTGCCTCGTATATATTCTTCATTGATTTTTACATTTTACATAATTTCATGTTATATTTTTCATTGTTTAAATATTATATAATTTTGTTGTTATTTTATCATCGTGTTTTACAATAATAAGATACAATAATGTTATTTCATCAATACGTTTTAAAACTCATAGTGTTCATAGACATTTTATTATTGTATTTTACGTTTTATATCATCTATGTTTATTTTGTCATTGTTTTTTAATGTATTAGATTAATTAAAATTATTACTTTATCAATGTGTTTTACACAAGCGTTACTTCATCATATTTTTTAAGAACTCTTCATTTTATAAAAACATAATTATGTTTAGAAAAATATACTATAAACCAAAAAACACAATTAACTACAATAGAGACACAATGATGAGTAGAAATCATATAAGCTGGAAACGTATCTTTCATCCTTTTATGTAACGATATTGTAATTATTTTTAAAGATAGAAAACGCTCGTTTTTATAATGTAATTTTTATAAAAATAATATCGTATATAAAAGTTATTAATGTTCAAGAAAGACGAAAGAACTTGAAAAAAATAACAAAATTAGTCGTGCCTAAGATACCCATCCAACAAACTTTTTAGCTACAATTTGATATTAACCATTGATTAAAAAGATTGATCATTGATGGTTAAATTTCTTCTTACCTTTTTTATAATTATTTTTAACCCTTACCTATAATTTTGCTTGATTATTCGGGAAAAGAGCCTCAAAATCATATTTCGCTTTAAGCCACCAAAATATTAAGTCGTCCCGGCTTAGAGGTAGATCTTATATGTCAAACGAATAGCTTTGGTGATTGAGGTGTAAGGCCCCGTTCCCGGGAAGCCTCACAGTTGGTTAATCTTAGCGTAAAATCACTGATATCAACTTGTAAGGTCATATTCCCAGGAAGCCTCACAGTTGGTTAATCATAGCATAAAATCACTTTATAAACAAAACATTATAACGGAATTAAATAAACATTGATTTAAAACTTGTAGACCATATTGTAACCATACATTTGTCTCCCAAATAGAATACAATATTGCACTTTTTCAAATTAAAATAAGCGATTTCATAAACATGGACGCCATTCAACGCATGCCAAATACTTCCATCTTTGTGACATCCCCAACATCATCCTTCACCTGCCAACTATTGTGCATAAAAGTTAGCTTAGCTGAGTGAGTTCTAGTTTTAAGTAATTTAAGAAAATATAAACTTTATCCTTCTTATAATCACCACGCGTACATCATAATACATAACATTTATTGCATCTTAATAAGCATGTTCATTATCTTCATTCTTTTATTATCTTTCACTTCATCATAAACAAGATTGCAAACAGCAAGAGACTAGTTTTAATGCTTAGTTTTTCATCTATGAAACTATATCTAAGCTTTTATTACATTATTTCATACGTAAAAATATAACCTTTATGTGAATCTTTGCAACTTTTCTAAACCCAAAACCCTAGAATTTGAGTTTGACCTACAGAGGTGTTTAAAAGTTGATTCTTACCTGGATTTCTTACTCCTTTCTTGTAGTTTGATGCTCTAACACTCAGATCTTTAATCCCTTAACCAATGAAACTTCAAATCTTGACTTTTTTCACTTTTTCTCTCTACTCTCTCTCTAGAAGTTAGTGGCTAGGGTTGCAAATGAAAAAGATGATGGCTGGTTAGATGGTTTAAGTGGCTGATTATGGGCCTTTAACCACTTAATCTCTTTGCCCATAAGGCTAATTTGGCCCATGACCCATTTTCTTCCTTTATTTTTATTAAATATCCCTTAATTAAGCTCATTATTCTTAATTAAGCTTATTATTATTAAATGGTTTGTTTTGACTTTCCGGAGTATTACATGAGGCATGTAACCCTCTATTCCTAACAAGAGAGACTTCTCACTGTATGATTTCCGAACTCGAACACAAATTAATATCTTGTTTAGTGATGTATTATGTACATTATCCAAACCTTCGGTTTCAAAGCCAACTTAACAACACAGTTGATATAGTCTAGATTATACATAAATTTATATAGTTATTTCTACACTTCAAATAGTTTTTACTTAGTTTTAATAAGAACTACTTATAATTATTCTGAATTTATATTTTATAAGTTTTAAAAGACTATGAACTCAAAAGACATATTTTAGAGTTAATTACACAGATGGTTCCTATGGTTTTGTAAAATAACATCTTTGGGTACCAACCTTTCTGTAACAAATTCAGGTTTAATGCTTTTAATTTTATAGCGAATTTAGGTATTAAGACTAACTTTTATTTATTAAATAAGAGTGAAATGTCCAAAGTACCCTAAATTAAAGAATTGTTTGTGTGAATTATGCATTATTTAAACTTAAAGGACTATATGTAAATTGTTAATACCTTTTACAAAACCTATACCTCCCACAACTTTATGTCACCGGCCCCTTCACACACCACCACCAGACTAATGCTAACTACCACCGCCAGGGGCGAAGGAAGTCTGTTGGGAGGGGGAGGGGACAACAACTAAAAATGTTAATAATTTGTAGAGTAAAAAATTATAATTATGTTAATTCTCAGCCTAATTTTAATCTACATAAGGGTACTTTGACTTAAAAAGATATCATTTTTAACAAGCTAGGGGCATATTTTGTTTAAATTCCAAATCAAAATTTCAACCATTTGTTTTAAACTCCCCAACACCGAGAAATCTTGACTTGGTCACTAACCGCTGCCACTACCATCACCATCTCCTATTCCAACCATTACCTCTGACCATTCCACCTTAACCCTTAATTCCAACGAAAATCTGTATTGAAAAAAAAAACAAGGAAAACCAAAAAATCAAAGCCAAAATACACCAACATTGCCACCACCACATCCCCTCCGATAACCATGAGATCTGCACAATAGCCGCCATCCACGCGAGCAGCTCACGATGGCTGTTTTAGAACAAATCTCTGTAAATAACAATTGAACTGTCAAAGTCAAGAACTTGAACATATGTCTATTCTCTCTCACATTTGATTGTTGTTTATGTTCTTGAATTTTTGAATCTAAATGTTCACTATAGTCCGAAATCAGTTAAAAATTTGATCTTTATTTTCACATTGAACAATTCATGGATTCATATTTCATCGTCATTCAATCTGGTAAGAAATTGAGGATGTTAGCTTTATCTATTAACAATAATTGCTCAACTCGATCATTGCCATATCTAGAGCTGGTAGTATATGAATATGATTAGAGGATTGATGATGGTAGTAATCTTATATCTAATTAAAGTATCTTGATTGTTATTCTATTTATAGTCGATGATAATTACAATTACCACAACTTTACAAGTTTGAAGATTGAAATGTTGATTGGCTATTCGATCTACACAATAACCACCATCTCCAAATGGGTCTTTAATCTAGAAAGTTTGTGTACAAACTTTAATGAAGAAGAAGAGATAAGTAGTCAACAAGAGAGATGAAAGAAAATAGTTTTCTTTTTTCATTTTTTTTATTTTAGTATGAATAAAATACAAAAATAGTCCTGAGTTAAAATATTGTTAATTAATTTAAATGATCCCTTGAGTTATAAAAGTGTATTTTAGTCATTTTATCATAATTTAATATAAAACTTAACAAAAGTTAGTCTTAATACCTAAACTTATTATAAAAGTGAAAGCACAAAGCCCAAACTTATTACTTTGAACCCTTAATACCTAAACATGTTATTTTCAACAAATCACAAGGACTATCTATGAATTAACTCGATATTTTATAATAAAACATATGAACTGAGTTAAAAAAATCATTTATCTAATTTAAAATTATTTTAAAATGCTAACATCAAACACAGTACTAAATTGAGTTCGCTTTAAAAATACATATCAACGTAAATCAGTATTCCATTTAAGACTATCATTCAATTAAATATCAAATTGTGGATTATTTGTTAGATTAGTTTTTTTTTTTTGTTAAATCAAAGCATGAGGATTTCAAAGGGTACATACAAAATGGTGGCCCATGAAAAGATAATTTGTGAAGTCCACATATGGTTTGTTAACATGAATTGGAGCAGGCCTTTAACGATTAAACAATAATTAATATTAATTATCCTGAGCCCACATAATGGACTTGGGAATTCAAGAATGGGGGTCGAAAATCATAGAAAAAACCACGAACATGTTTAAATCCGATTTTGCATTGTGTATGAATATGTTTGGCTAATTTTCTGTTTAGCTTCGGTCCAAATGGTTCTTAACATGTGTTTTTTTACGTGTGACTTTCGTATGAGCTTTTGTTGATTTATTAAAGCTAACTTTGTTAGGCTTTTGATGATTGTGTGTCCTGATTATTGATAATTTTAATATTGATTGTATGAGTTTATCATTCATGGCATGTAGAAGTATTCTCATGTTTTGATTTTCTTATTATTAGGTTGCTAGATTTCGGTTTATCAACTTAACGCATTATAACCCACACTTATGCGTAATCTTTTAACACCAACACAACCTCAAACATAACAACAACTCGTGCTCAAAACAACTATCACACACTTTGTTCTTGCCTCTACCATCTGGTATAACGCTAAAACCGATTTGTTTGAGTCTTTACAAGCAATAAAGTTGTCCAAACAAGATATACACCTGCAACACAAACATACATCTTAAAAACAAAGGAAGAAATTAGTGTTACCAGACAAACGTTAGCCAAACATGTTAGATATCATATCTTGGTCAAAACTTAACCAAACAATATGATTTTTGAGCCGAACATTAAGTTTAATAAATAGCCTTCAAATCCAGTTGATTTCATAATTTTTATGGAGTTTTATCATTCAATAAGAGTGATACAAAACAAAGTACGAACATTGTTTTTCAAACAGAATAGTTAGCCCGAATCCTGGAGGTCATAACTCTCTCAATATTTAACCAATGTACAGGATTTTTGTGTCAAAAGTTTTTCTATTAGTTGTCAAAGCCATATAAGCAAGCCCTCTAACGTTAAGTATTCATTCCTCAAACGACTGAATACGAAGGACAGTCCAAAAGGTTGTTGCACTAAACTTGCTACTTAACATATTATTTAAAAAAAACCCTTTAGAGTGGCTATAAAATCCTAACTTTTACATTTTATCAACTTAAACGTCATAGCTAGATGTGATAAAAATTTTATCATTTGTTTAACTCGTTTGTTTGTCTCAAAGTCTATCACACTTGGATGAAGAAATACGGGTTTAATAGTTAACTACCTAATAAATGTAACAATTGAATAAGTCCTACATGGTTCAAGGACTTTATAAGAACTATAAACTTAATTAGATTACCATTCAAATAAGGAACAACCGGTACTTAATGTGCAACACCACTCAACAGACATGTTAGACGAGCTTCATGTTTGGCTTAGACGACTCATACCTTGAAGCCATGAGCGGACTTAGCATAAAAAGACTGTAGTTACAGAAATACAGTGTATTTTCACGGGTATATAAAAGATGTATATATAAGTTTTCGAATAACACCATTGTGTTTTCGGATGGTGACTCCATTAGTTATGAAAATAAGTATATATCAGATAATTAATTAAATAATCAAATAATCTCATTCTCACTAAATACTCATAAATGAGTTAATTAAATTTAACTATATAATCCACGATTCGTTCGGAAGACAATACTTAAAACTCATAATGGATTGTTGATGATCAATTGGTTAGATTTTTGAGAAAGTTTTTTTTTCAATGAAGCATGTAAAGACAGAATTGTGTAATCGGATGATAGATACATGAACGATTATTGCATTTGTTATATTGAAAATGAGTTTTTTCAATAAGTTTTTCTCAAATATGTAATGAAACATTTTCAAAATATGAAAATTTATAAGGAACAACTGTAGGATGTTTTACTTAATTTGTAAATGCTATCGTTTTTATATTATGTGTTTTTTACATTCAAATGGAGATGTTTTTTAATTAATGTATCTTATTTTTATTATCTGGCCAACCTGACCCAACTTAAACCAACCCGATATTTTTATATTAGCTTATATATAATTGGAGCGTTTAAAAATAGTAACTTTATTAAAATAAATTCCTGCATCTATCACTGCTTGAAGCATAAACCTTAATAGCAAACCTTGCATATATATCTATATATATACATACATATATATGTATATATATACATATATATATAGGTTACGGTACAAAGTGTTTTTGTGCGAAGCTTACAAAGTTATCATGCAAGAATAGAGGTTACGGGTGGAATTATAACGCAAGGGTAATTATTAATCAAGCAGAGGTTGAATTATCATCTAAAGGTGAAATTATTACGCATAAAGTATTCTTGCGTGATAATTTCACACGAGTGTAATTTGTCTTGCGTAAATATCATTTTGTTCTTGCGTGATAATTCCACCCAAAAACTTCGTACGCTTGGCACGAAAAAAGCACTTGTATAGTAACCGGCCCCTAGGGCAGACACGACACGATAAGACACGACACAATGACCTGACTTGCCAGACACGAACACGACACGAAAACTTATCGTGTTGTTTTTCTAAAACACGAACATGAACCTGTTAAGAAATAGGTTACACGAAATGACCTGTTTAGTAACACGTGTAATATTACATACTCGAGAATGAAAATAGAATGAAGAATTTCTACATAGTGAGTGTTTAATGAATCGATCTTGGTATTGTACTGTGGTGAACCTAGTCGGCTGGTCGCGATGATGGCTTTGATACTATGGTGAACTTGGTCGACCGATCACGATGGTTGTGATGGTCACTATGGTGTCTTGCGTTTGCTCGTAATAGACGCGATGGTCGCGTATGCTCGAGAGTGGATATGGTGGCTGGTGGAATGGTGGCCTCGTGGAGGTGGTCGCGGGTGGAGCTGTCGCCTGGTAAAGTGGTCTTCGGTGGAGATGGTCGTCTGGTGGAGTGGTCGGGATAGTGGCTGTGGAGTGTGGGAGGGTTTCCTAAGGGTTGAGCGGTGTTGGGTGAATGGGAGGGTAAGGGTAGGGTTTTGTTTAGCTTTTGAATATATATGTATCTAATTATTTTAAAAAGTAAACATTTTAAACAGGTTATTAATAGGTCCTAACGGTGTAACAGGTATTTAACCTGTTATGACATGAATTTTATCGTATCTTAACATGTTGATCTGTTTAAGACACGAAATCTGTTAATTTCGTATCGTGTCGTATTAACATGTAAGGCCCCGTTTTCAGGCACCTCACAATTGTTCATTCATTGCACATCAAACACATAATTTACACTTACTAGGCAAAATAAGCAGCGGAGTTTATAAAAGTACATTCTCATTTCATCATAAAAGCTTTTACAATGCACTACATCGTTGATTCGAATACGAAATACATATTTTCTTTTTCATTACATAACTTTACAATGATTGCTGCGGAAGAATATGAAACCGGGGATTTCTTAAGTAATCCCGTTTATCTGAATCCTCAACAAAACAAAAAGGTCATAAACAGTGACCTCTAGTACAAAAACATTTAAAACTATATCTAAAGAAGATTCCTTAAGTAATCCCGTTTATCGGGATCCTCAAGGAACACTTGCATGCAACATAAAATGTGGCAGCATTATCAAAAGGAGAATGCAATCCCAAAAGAGCTGAGTAGCCGCCTCGTGCCATCCTCAGCAACACTACCTGTCAACTGGAAACAAATAAAAAGTCAGCGTTACTGAGTGAGTTCTAGTTTTATAAATAACATACTTCTCCTTTGTTTAACCGTTCTTTACCTACATGCGGTCACACAACATACGTACACATAGATAATATTATTATTATCTTCATCATTCATTCGTTAGCTTTTCATTTGCTTACCGTTCATCATTATCATTCACATTCTTTCGTTCGTACGTATCTTATTTTTATTCATTCATTCATTCATTACTTGCGTTCGTACATTCATGTCATTCATACATTCATTACTTACGTACGATCATTTCTTTCATTAACACGTTCATTGCACTTATTCGTACGTTCATTACTTCCGGTGACATGTACAATACCCTGAACATCATGCATTACTGCTGGTGCTGGACCTGTGATGATTAATCACGAACGTTGTGCACACATGTTGATCCAGTCACCTAGGGTAGGTACATGCACCACTTATCTTTACTCTTTCATTCTGGATCAATGCCATATGCTATACCCCGAACATTGTGCACGAAGCTGATGCTGGACATGTGGTGATCAACCACGAACGTTGTGCACTAAAGCTGATCCAGTCACCTAGTGTAAGCGGCAAGGATCCCATACATATGGTCAATCACAAATACTGACCCCAATGTGCATCCTTCGGGGTAGCTAACCCGCACACCGTTGAGCTAACACCTGCCAGGGGTGTGCACCTCCATACATTTGCTTGCAAGCCTTTCTTACATTCATTCGTTCTTTCATTAATGTATGCATTCATTTATCATGTTCCTCTTTCATTATCTTTCACTTTGCGTTCTTATTACTTTCGTTTCATTCATTAACATAGCTCGTAAAGTCAAGTAAAGATAAACATACATCGACATAAGGAACATCGGTATTTACAAATCATGAGTCATTACCATCATATAAGGCTACATCGTACTTATCATACATACATCACACCTATACATGCAACACCATCTCTCTCCTCATACGCAACAGCCCTATTTGAGCGATTGGACATACTTCAGTCGCATGGCCTCCATGCGACTGGATCGTGCGATTGGGCAACCAGGCGAATAGGCATACAATCGTGCGTATGAAAACTAGGCGATTGAGCATCGTGCGACTAGGACGAATACGAATGAGTTCCCTATGCGACTGGACTCTTAGTCGTACGATTGGGCACTAGGCGAATGAACATTTATGCGACTGGGCGTCCAGTCATGCGATTGAACCTCAGTACGACTGAATATCAATCGTTCCTCAATCGTGCGACTGGCTCTTCAGTCGTCTAGCCCTAAGTGGGCAGCGACTGGAGTTCATCACGAACCGCAGCCGCGACCTACGGCCTTCAAACCCTTCCAAACTCATCTTAAGCCTAAATTAGCCCTCCCAAACCTCAGGGATTCATACTAGGACACCATACAAGCATATACAAGTCCTAAATCGTACCTTAAACACATTACACAAGATTTCACCCAAATGGGTCAAACATACACTTTTTCAAAAAAAATGGGTTTATATGTGTTCCAGCCCCAAAATCATTGAAAACAAGTAAATGAGGGGTCCTAGAGCTCACATAAGCAAGTAGGAGATGAAGAGCTCCGTTTGGACTAGTTGCTCGACAAGTTTCACGCCCGAATCACGCATTTCTCTCTTTTGCCTCTTCGGTCGCTCTTTTCTCTCTCTCTCTGCTCTTCTTCCCGACTGAAGTGTCAAGTGTGGGGAGGGGAGATGGCCGCCCCTCCTTTATAGCTACAGCTCAGTCGCCCCAAACTCCAGCCGACTGGGCCTCCAGTCGCCTGAACACCATGCGACTGGACCTCCAGTCGCATGAGTTCCATACGGTTGAACCTTCAATCATCCGAGC
>BJCO01793925.1:0-11078 GCA_018326465.1 Flaveria floridana | reverse complement strand
TAAAGTGTCTATCGTATTTAGGGCACTATTAGGATTGACTGGACGTTCGTTGGTGTAATTGCACATACTTTCAATTTCGTTGATCAAGGTGAGTTTCCACGGCCCCTTTTAAACTTGTTATAGTTTTACAAAATCGTGGGGGAAATACATGGCTTCGTTCGTTGTATCATGATCGTGTGGCTTAATCGTATGTGTTCGTATGATAGTCTCGAGTATGGGTGTTTCGTTATTGTGTTCATGTGAGTCGTTCATGAATACCCCCTTTTCCCATATAATCATTAGCCTTGGGTTAGGCCATAGTGTATATTGGTAGATCTATTTGGGTTTGACAACCCGCGCTCGCGATCAGTTGCTCTAATCAAGCATTTTGGATGCGAGTGAATGTATGTTGAATTCGTTTCATGGGGATTGCTTACGTTATGTAAAGCTTTCATGTCTTGGTTTGATTATAGCTCCAGGTACTATCATTAAGTTGTATCCCTAGCTAGTTTACAACTTACTACAGTGTTTGTCAATGATATCTGATACTGTTGTATGTAATGTTTTCGTAAACCCGTGAAACTCGCTCAAGTTTATGTTGACTTTTTAAGCATGTATTTTAGGTACATAGTAGCATGGATGGTGGTATGAACTGGGCTTGGGCAAACGTGGATGTGGCATCTTTTGGTTATTTATTTTTAAATACGATCTTTGTAAATGATCGAGGTTAAACAATTTGAACTTTTTCTTATTTTGTAATGTTGTGATAAAAATCCTGTGGTTTGTAATTTAAAACTTATGTTTTAACGTTTGCCTATATATCATGTTGGTTTCCAACTTTGTCATCGCCATGCTTAACGCATATACAATTCCTTTGCGATATTCAACGTCGTTTTTGGGGTGTGACATGCAGCCACGATGATTGTTAGTATATTTGTCCACATAAATCCATACACAGATTTTTGACACACATTGGTGATTATTTAGGTGTATTAAGTCAGCAGACATTTGTGGATCCCACGCTTATATGGTAATCAGCCTTCCTAAGGAGATGTTTGAGCGGCCTATGGGTTTTTGTCAAGAAGAAACTATTCTAAAAGCTTTCAAAGAGATGCTAAACCTCAGGTCAGTGCCATCGCACAGCGGAGAGGCGCAAACAACAATGAATTCTTAGAATATATAGGTTACGCTTATCCTCAGGTCAGTGCCATTGCACAGCAGAGAGGCACACAACCTATCTTCTTGTTAGAGCAATTTTATAATTTATTTAACGCAACAACGACATCTGTCATTAACTTGATTGCGTTTCACATTTGTGATGTGCTTTGCTCATAGTTCTGGTCATTCACACACATTTGTGGCTTTCTCTTTGCTCTTCACCCCTTATTGGAAATTTATTGTTGATTGTGCAGACCAGGGATAAGATGGGAACCCACAACCTGTTGAGTGATTTAATTTGTATGATTCACCAATGATGTCTACTAATCTATTGTGTTGAATCTACCGACACATCATATAATGGACTTGCAACCCCTAGATCTACTTTCTCCATGTAACTGCAGTAACATACTAGCTTACTATCATTTTTTAACTTATTAGGCTATGACTTCTCAGACCTATAATTTTTCTTTGACTTTCATTTTTTGATGTCCCAAACGATATGATGCCTATGTACTATAATTTTCCATTGTACTGAATCAATTGCTCAGATTTGATTTTGTTGCTTTTTAGCTTACCTGCCCGCCTCTTTTTTTTAAGTAATTAAATACTAACTACTGAAACTAAAACTGTTCTCCCTCTAAAATTCTAAAACAAAAAATCCTTTTGTGTTTTTGATATTTTTGAGACAGAAAAAAAAAATAAAATAAAATAAATTTGATAGAAAAATTAAACTAAGAAACATACGGATGGACTATGAACTCAACTCCTCCGGAATCACGTCCTCTTTCTTCTTTGCGCCATTGACCTCTAATAGATAGTAAAATCTCGGTTTATCAAAAGCTTTTGTATAGAGGTCGGCGCGCTGAAAATCCGTGTTAATTTTAATTACATCGATTAAATGTTTTTCAAAACAATCACGTATGAAGTGATATTTAATGCCGATGTGTTTGGTTTTGGGATGTTGTACCAGATTTTTAGTTACCGCCATGGCAGCAGAATATCAACAAAGATAGGGGTGTTATTAAATTGCAAACCTTAGTCCCGCATTTGCTGTTGAATCCAGATGATTTGAGAACAGCAACTTGCCGCAGCAATAAATTCAGCTTCACATGTTGACAGAGCAACAGACGTCTGCTTCTTACATTTCCAGGTGACTAAACGCCTTCTAAAAAATTGACACCCCGCAGATGTGGACTTGTAGTTAATCTTGCATCCACCATAGTCTGAGTCAGTGTCAGCTTTAAGTTCAAAGTCATCATCATGAGGATACCACAACCCGAGTGTTGGAGTACCGTTCAGATAACGAAGGATCCGTTTCACCCCAATTAGATGATTTACTTTTGGCTTTTACTGATATCTGGAACATAAACACGTGGCGTACATGATATCAAGATGAGAAGCCATGAGATACATTAGAGATCCGATCATTCCATGATACATGGTGGCATCTACTAAATCCCCATTTTCATCAGGTGCCACATCGTGGTTCATGGCAAGAGGGGTACCAGCAATTGTTACATTTTCCATATCAAACCGCTTCAGAACCCCACGTATTTGGTCTGGTGTAGAAAAATTCCATTAGGTGTCTAATCCACCTGTAATCCCAGAAAGAACTTCATCTCTCCCATGGCACTCATTTCAAATTCAGCTTTCATCATCGTGTTGGATCTTATATGCCCAAGACACATACAAGATTGATGTGGTTAGTACGTTATGATCCAATTCGGGTCATACCCAATAACAAGCTAAGCAAATACCAATAAATATTTATTTATTGATATGATCAAACGAATAAATATTAACACTAATTTAGAAAATGGGTTTTCTAAATTATTGTTTTTGAAATAGAACAAATTATATGGATAGTTTTGTTCATGAGAAATTATTTGTATCATTATTTAAGTAAGTTAAATAATAACAAATAATAGTGTGTTAAAGTTATAAAATTAAAATAGGGTTTAATTTTATAAACTTATTGTTAAAGAGTGTAAGATTTTATAAAATTGAAATGGGTGGGAACCCATTTCAAACTAATTTTCGGCCACCCCATTGCATGCCCACCTTGCGATTACATGTCTTGTTTTAATACAAGACATTAACCCATTCTAACACTTTACCATTCACACTCTCTCTCACACACATGCAAAAACTCTCTCTTCTTCCTTTCTTAGCTGAAAATTCGAGTTTGAAGGGGCTGACTTTCGGATTTCAAGTGGCTAAATTTCAGTTTTGAAGAAGACACAAGAAGAGGTTTTGGTGTTGCACTTCCTAACAAGTTAGGTGTTTGCAAGAGCTTGTGGGTAGACAAGCTTGAGGACTTCTCTTTTGGAGGCTAGGCATTCAAGAAGCATCATCACCTTCTTTTCATCCATACAACATCCTTTTGTTCTTGAAAGGTAGTTTCAAGAACATCCTATGGTTGTTCATTTTTGTTTGGATAGCATTTCATTTTACATACATATGATCCTTGTTCATGGGTTTGTTTTGAGTTAAAAATTGTTTATTTTTCAGATTGTTAAACCAAGTTTTAACAACTTATATCCGCTGCATTTTGTAGTTTAAATGGTTAAACTAACTTTGATAATCATGTAACAAACCCAACACCGATTCAAATTCTTTACACAAAGCTTCGTTTTTGGCAGCGAAGATTATGTCATCTACGTATATCTGAACCAGTAGTAAATCACCATCCTTTTCTCTTATGAATAAAGTGCAGTCAATTACTCCCCTTCGAAAGCCAGGTTTCACAGGTGTGTAGAGAGCTTCTCATACTAGGCTTGAGGGGCTTGATGTAGCCTATACAATGCCTTGTCCAATTATAAACTCTGTCTTAATGATAAGGATCTTCGAAACCTTCTGGCTGACTAACGTATACTGTCTCACGGATTTCACCATGTAGAAATGCACTTTTCATATCTAATTGATACACCTTGAACTTCATGTAGGATGCATAGGCTAGGAAGATCCTAATTTCTTCCATCCTAGCCACTGGTGCAAATACCTCATTGTAGTCCACGCCTTCAACTTGTCTGAACCCTTGAACTACTAACCATGCCTTGTTTCTAATGATGACCCCCTGATCATCTTTCTTGCAATGAAGAACCCATTTTGTGTCAATTACCTTTGCACCCATGGGTCTGTCAACTAGTATCCAAACTCCGAGCTTCTTAAACTGCAGAAGTTCTTCTTGCATCGCATTTACCCATGCCTCATCTTTCAAGGAATCACTTACATACTTGGGCTTGACTTGAGAAATAAAACACTTATATGCCCCATCATGTATGTATCCCTTTTCCATCACTGCAGCGTAGTCAGCTGTGTACAACTGATTTCTTGTCTGAACACTTGAGAGAAGGTCCCCTATGATGTTGTCTGGGGGATGATTAACACTAATCCTTATCACTGGAGTTGTAGGAACAACCACTTTATTATCAACGCCTTCAAATTGTCACTTCCCTCCATATCTACCCCTGACGACCCAGAAACACCATCGATTTGAGTAGTAGTGCTTGAGTCCAGATTAAGAGTGTTCAAAACATCATACATCGTTTCAGTAGCCACTTCATCATTGGAAGACGAAGGAGGAAGATTGAAGGACTTGAAAAATCCATCTTAATCAAAGAAGAATGATGGACCTTTTCCAGCAAGGGGTGTGATGTATCTTTGAACATCGACGTTGCATCACACTTCAACTTGACCAGTTGCGTTGTTATAAACCCGTTTGTTTGGTATATTGTATCCTAGAAAGATGCCTTCATCTGCCTTCTCACTAAATTTACCATTCTATGCTTTCTTCAATAACATGCAAGGAGCTCCAAATAGTTCTAGATACTCCAAATTCGGTTTATGCTTTGAAGCAACTCATAACAGGTTTTATCATGACGTTTAACCACTAAGACCCGATTGAGTGTATAGCATGCATTAGCCACGGCTTCATTCCAGAACTAAATTGGTAGCTTCGAATCTGCCAACATTGTCCTCGCAGTTTCAATCAAGCTATGGTTTTTGCATTCAGCAACTCCATTCATCTGTGGAGTGTAGGCAGAAGAGAATTGATGAACAATCCCTTTCTATCGACAGAAAGCCTCCATCCACTGATACATGAATTCAGTTTCGTTGTCTGAATATATTTTCCTCACTTTCAGCTTATATAGAGACTCCAGAGTTGTAACTAAATGTTTGAATGACCCAAACGTCTCTGACTTGGCTTTAAGAAACATAACCCAAGAAAATCGTGAGTAGTCATCAGTGACCACAAAATAGTACCAATCTCTGGTAATGTTATTAGTACTGACAGGGCCAAACAGATCCATATGCAAAAGCTCCAGTGGAATCTCAATAGAGTTAACTTTCTTAGATTTGTGAGATTTCTTTGTCTGTTTCCCTTTCTGGCATGATACATAGAAATCTGGAAGCTGAAAGTTCTTGACGGTAACACCTTTAACCAGATTATTTTGAACCTAATGATTCATATTCTTGGATTGATGTGACCCATTCTCCTGTGCCAAGAAATAGAATCTCTCTCTATGGCTTTAGACAAGAAGCATTGAGCAGTAGATTCAGTTATGGAGGCTTTTGACATATCCAAGACATACAAGTCGTTATATCTTGAAGCTGACATTAGAACTTTCTCCTCAGGGATAACGTACTCCTTCTTCAGAATATAACATCTCTTATTATCAAATACAACTTTGAATCCCTTTTCGCATATTTGAGAAACTGAGAGTAAGTTATTCTCCAGTTGTTGAACATAGTTGACCTTATCAAATTTCACTTTCTCATTTCCCACTTCACCTTGAGCTGTGATATAACCTCCTTTATTTCCCGCAAACGATATGTGTCTCACTTTAATTTGTTTAACATTGAAAAGGAGAGACAGATTCCCGATCATGTGCCTGGATGCCCCACTATCAATAATCCAGGTGTTAACAGAAATGATTAATTCAGGAGTGGGACCCAAGCCTTAACTGGCTTGGGTTTCCTAGAGGCATCACATATCACAAACTCCACCCACTGTCCTTCGGAAGATGAAGACACAATCTTCCTCAGCTTATCCTCACTTTCAGACATACCTGTTGATTTAGCTTTCCACAAACCAGTTTTGTGTAAGGCCTGTTTGTGAGAAATAGATGACTAGTTTATTGTTTGAACTTTTGGTTTAACTTCCTCCCTTAGTGTTTCCTCAATTAACACAGCTTTAATAGGGGCTTGTCTGTGTTGACTTTGGTGTTTGGGAAGGGTAACTGATCTTGGTTTAGTATACCTTGGTTTATTATCATGAAAAATTTCAACTTTCCTTCTTGGTGTCTGATAGTAAGGACAATTTTGAGAAATTTGTCCTCGTTCTCCACAAATATAACATGATCTCCCTTCAAATGGTTTTGGAGATCTTTTGTGTGGGGAAGAGGGTGGGCTAGATTTTGTCTCTTGCTTCTCAACTTTAGGTTTCTCACCTTCTTTGACAAATTTTGTTGATTTTACATTTTGATTACCTTTTACTTTCATTTTGTCGAGATTTTGATGATGAACCATTTTAGAATGAGTTGGTTTAGAAATATTAACTTTTAAGCCCAACCGAAGAGTATCCTTGCTATTCTCTTCATCCCTATTATCATTGACAACTTCATCTTTAGTGCCCGAACTAGATCTCTTCTATTCAGTAACAGATTGCACAGTTGGAACTGTGGAATCTGGATCACTGACTAGAGGAGTAGTCACCACATGATCCTTGATAGGATTATTATTTATAGGTCAACATTTTGTGTTTAAAAGGATCGCATGTGGTGGCGGCACTACTTTATAACCAAGCCCTTCCCCACAGTTTCTCTCTTTGACTAAGTTCTGAACAATGTGAGAGTAACTAGCTAGACTATGCAGTTTTTGATTTAACGATTCAATTTCAACTTGCAAAATCGCTTTTTCTTTCTTAGTTTCCTCAATTGTTGAAAGATAGAACTTAATGTCATTTGCTTGATAAAGGCAACAACCTCGGTTTCCCTAAGTTGTTTTCCTAACAAATCAAGTTTTTCTTTAAAGCTGCTTTCATTTTGTTTTAACACTCAGTTAGCTTCAGTGCATAATTTCAAATCATTTACCAGACTGTCATTGTGATCTAACAACCTAGCAAATTTTAAGTCTATGCTTTCACGAAATTTATTACATTCTGCACAAGCATGTTTATCAAACAGTTCATCTTTAGAACGTACATGTGATGAGCTAGAAGTGTCAGCCATAAAAGCCACTTTAGATTCCTTAATGACAGGAGATTCCATGCTATCAGCAGTCCATTCATCTTCAACCAAATGATCCACGGCATACATAGCTTCTTCAATGTCTGAATTTGCATTTTCAGCTATGTTATCTCCTCCACTTGCTGACCCATCATCAAGATCTTCTACCATAGCCATATTTGCGTCTCCATCAGATAGAAATCTGAAAGACCAGTCCTATCCTTCGTCTCCTTGAGCAACCAATGCCTACTATCCTGACTTGTTTATGCTACTTTCTTTTCTTTGTCCTGACGGTTGATCGATGAAAAGGGTTACCATTTCTGGTCTTTTTAGGTTTCACGCACTCTCTTTTGAAGCGACCCTTTTCACCACAGTTGAAGCATGTAACTTTTCTTTTATCAAAACCAAAAGTTGTGTCTTTGGTAGCAACCAGATTCTGCCCCGTCTTCTTCACAAACTTCTTAGCCCTTCTAACAGCACTGGCTAAGGCCCACATGATATCCATTCTTTCTTACTCAGTTTCATCTACCTGCTCATAATCTTCATTGGCTAGATGACACTTTCTGATCTTACCTGCAACTAAACCATCATAAGAGTGTACCACTACAGCAAGAAGATCCATATGCTCTTTTGCTACTTCAACAGTAACATTCCCCAGATTTTCAGTCTTCAGCTTGATGGAATTAGAGTCAGGAATAGCATATTGGGTTCCAGTTGAACCTGATGAATCACTTCCCGAAGAGCTACTTTGAGAGGTTCCAGATGTGTTGGAAACAAAAGCTGTCTGAAGAGGTGCTCCGGATGAAACTAGGTTAGGGGTAACATTATAGAGTGAAGGATTCTGAGTGTAAGATCCTTTCTTCGACTTGTATTTCAAATGTAGTTCCTCCTCCCTTAATTTCAAAATGAAATCATTTATGTCTAAAGTTGCAAAAGTATCATTCTGTCTCAGATTAGACACAAATGGATCCCATTTATCCGGCAGACCATCAGCGAAACTTGATACTTTATCCTCCATAGATGTTGTCACACCATGAGTATGCAGCTCACTCATTAAATGATAAAATCTATCAATAATGTCATCTAAGCTCTCATTTCCTATTGGAGAGAAGTTATCAAATTCCTTTTTGAGAGCTTGAGCCTTCAGCGCCTTCAAGGTTGCATTACTATTGTATCTCTTTTCTAAAGCTTCCTATAACTTCTTAGACTGTTTATGTTCTGAAAATTGATGGAAGATGTCTTTAGGAATTGACTGAGTCAACAAAGCGTAGGCTTTCTTCTCAGCATTGTTTGCAACCTTTTGTCCCTCATTCATACCGCTTAACGTCAACTTTACCCCATTAGCACCAACTGGTATAGTATAACCAGTCTCAATGGCTGTCCATAGATTTAGATCAACACCGTTCAGATAGATTTCAAACCGTTGTTTCCATTATGGGTATTCATCCAAAGTCAACAGTTTAGATGGTTTGTTATGATTCCCAATCTAATTTTCTAGAAGTAGTAGATTCTGGATACGTGAATCCTTCATAGCAGTAAACGCAGAGTTCTGATCTTCCATGATATCAAACTTGAAAAATTTAGTATAAGACAGAATCAAATGTGCGATTGAAGAGTACAACTTAGTTCAATCATGCGATTGGGGAGTGCGACTGAGTTCAATCATGTGATTGAGTTCAATCATGCTATTGAGGGATGGGAATGAGTTCAACCATGTGGGTTAGCTTAATCATGCGAATGAGTAGTGCGACTAAGTCCAGTCGTGCGGTTGAATGGTACGATTAGGATTCAGTCGTGCGATTGAGCTAATCATGCGACTAAAGCTGTTATGGATGAAAAATTCAAAATTTTGGACACTTTGACACCAAAAATGATTTTTCACAAACACTAATCTGCCATACGTCGAAAATTATGAAACTTTAGAATCAGTAACACTTCACAAACACCTTTTGAATCAAAAACACCAATCTTTTGAATTAAAACGTTACTTTTAACAAGAACACTAATCGAATCCACAAAGAATCACGAGCCAAAGCTCTGATACCACTTGTTAGGACCGTTTTCGTATGGAGTACTAACTGATTCAACGTGAAACCAGATCAAATAGCATGGATTTCTATTTGATTGGCAATCTAATCAGTGAGAATGACAACCTGGTCAATCTAACGATTAAACAAATGTTAAGAACGAGTTGGAATCGATCAGGAACGAACTTTGAAGTTGGATGACGAACTAGAACGCTCTGGATGGCTAGGGTATGATAATATTCAAAGTCTCCTTTTTTTCATGAACTATGTGATATTTATAGGTTTTCAGTATTCAGTCGTACGACTGAGCCATTAGCATGGTTCAGTAGTGCGACTGACACATGCGTTTGATTCATACGCACGACTGAAGGTTCAGTCGTGCGACTGAGTCAATCTTATGTCTTAGTCATACGACTGATCCAGTCACCTGGTTCAGTCGTGCGACTGGTCCATAAGTATGGTCCATTCATTCGTCTGGTCCATGAGTATGGTCCATTAGCATGAATACCACAAGACTAAGTCGAACACATTTTTGAATCATTATTGACTCAGAACTATGTACAACAACTTTAAACCTATATATGATGTTCATTCATATGTGTAATACTAAATACTATAAGAATATGATATAATCAAAGATAAATAAACATCCAAAAAACATAACACATTTCATTAAGTTCTAGCATTACATAAGTGTAAGAAATGAAAGACATAGACATTTAAGTACATAAACTAGGGACATCATGTATCAACACACAAGGATTGTAAGATAGAACTGGCCAGAATCGTTTTCGATATAGACCTTATGCCCATTGCACTCGGGAGCTTTAATGTGATTGTGGGAATGGATTGGCTATCTGGCAAGCAGGCAGAGGTAGTGTGTCACGAGAAGATCGTATGTATTCCTCTTGAGGATGGTAAAATTCTTTCGGTCAAGGGTGAAAGGAGTGGTGTTGTGATAGGCATCATATCGATCATGAAGGCGTAGAAGATGCTACGTAAAGGTCGACTAGCTATACTGGCCTTGGTGACTGACAAGCAGCAAGAGGAAAGGAAGATGGAGGATATTCTGGTGGTTCATGACTTTCCAGAGGTGTTTCTAGAGGACCTGCATGGATTACCACCTCATCACCAAGTGGAATTCCAGATTGAGTTGACTCCTGGTGCAGCCCCAGATTGCTAGAGCACCTTATCGATTGGCACCGAATGAATTACAGGAGTTGCCGGCACAACTTCAGGAGATGTTAGATAAGGGCTTTATCTGACCTACCTCATCACCTTAGGGAGCCCTTATTCTTTTTCTTAAGAATAAGGATGGAACGTTTCGGATGTGCATTGACTATAGGGAGTTGAACAAGGTCACAGTTAAGAACCGGTATCCCTTACCACGTATTGATGATCTGTTTGATCAACTTCAGGGATCCAGTTATTACTCTAAGGTTTATTTAAGATCTTGTTATCATCAATTATGAGTCTGAGAGGAAGACATCTTGAAGACGACATTCAGGACTCGCTATGGCCATTACGAATTCTTGGTCATGTCGTTTGGGTTGATCAATGCACCAGCGGTATTCATGGATGTTGGACCAAAAGAACCAATGAGCCAAGATCAGAAAAACCTCTAAGTCCCACAAGACATCACAACAACTGCTGAAAGCTTCATCAGTAGTTTGACAAAGAC
>BJCO01793884.1:0-13625 GCA_018326465.1 Flaveria floridana | reverse complement strand
CTCCAACTGAGATGAAGGAACTCATGGAACAATTGCAGGAGTTAATGGATAAGGGATTCATTCGACTGAGTATCTCTCCTTGGGATGCTCCGGTATTGTTTGTAAAGAAAAAGGATGGTAGTATGCGGATGTGCATCGACTACCGAGAGCTGAACAAGTTGACGATGAAGAATTGGTATCCGTTACCGAGGATTGATGACTTGTTCGATCAGCTCCAAGGTGCCAGTTGGTTTTCGAGGATAGATCTTCGATCTGGCTACAATCAATTAAAGGTGAAGGAGCAGGACATTCCTAGGACAGCTTTTCGTACGCGATATGGACACTACGAATTTCTCGTTATGTCTTTTAGATTAACTAACACGCCAGCTGCCTTTATGGACTTAAGGAATCGAGTATGTCGGCCTATGCCAGATAAATCAGTGATAGTGTTTATTGTTGATATCCTGATTTATTCTAAGGGCAAGAAAGAACATGTCGGCCACATACGCGAGGTATTGGAGACACTTAGGAGAGAGAAGTTATAATCTAAGTTCCCTAAGTGTGCTTTTTGGTTACGCGAGGTTCAATTTTTGGGTCATGTTGTTAATGCTAAAGGAATTATGGTAGACCCCGCAAAGGTATAGGTGGTGATGCAATGGAAGTCTCCAAAGACGCCATCCGAGATTCGTAGTTTCTTGGGATTGGTGGGATACTACCGGATATTTATTCAAGACTTTTCTAAGATAGCCTCACCTTTGACCAAGTTGACTTGCAAGGATGTGAAGTTCGTGTGGGGTCAGGAACAGGAGTGTGCTTTTGAGGAGTTAAAGACAAGGTTAACATAAGCTCTTGTCTTGACATTACCCAAAAGGAGTGATGACTTAGTGGTGTATTCGGATGCCTTTTATTCTGGGCTAGGTTGCGTGCTAATTCAACGTGGAAGGGTGATAGCCTACGCATCATGACGGTTGAAGACCCATGAAGTCAACTACCCTACACATAATTTAGAGCTAGCGGTTGTGGTTTTCGCGTTGAAGATTTGGAGGCACTACTTATATGGCACGAAGTGCACCATCTTCACCGACCATAAAAGCTTGAAGTATTTCTTTAAGCAAAAGGATCTTAACATGAGACGGAGAAGGTGGTTAGAGCTCATCAAAGATTATGACTGTGAGATCCACTACCACCCGAGCAAGGCCAACGTGGTGGCCGATGCCCTCAGCCGAAAAGAGAGACCCGACCCGATTCGGGTGAAGGCGTACCAGTTAGTGATGACCTCGGACGCGATGACTCAAGTGAAGGAATTTCAGAACGAGGAGTTGAAAGAAGATCACCTCAACTCTGAACGAATAAGAGGTCTAGTCGCAGAATTGGGAGAAAACACCCACGGGGTTAAGACCCGCTTTGGAACAATATGGATCCCTCATCATGGAGATCTACGAGGGCGAATAATGGATGAAGCTCACAAGACTCGATACTCCATTCATCCTGGTGCCACCAAGATGTATCAAGACTTGAAGAAAGAATACTGGTGGCCGGGTATGAAACGTGACGTGCTGGAGCATGTGAGTAAGTGCCTTACTTGCTTGCAAGTGAAGGTAGAGCATCAGAAGCCCTACGGGAAGATCCAACTGTTGGATATACCTGAGTGGAAGTGGGAGCATATCACCATGGACTTCATTACAAACTTACCCCGCACGGCAAGGGAGTACGATGCCATCTGGGTGATTGTTGATCGTCTAACCAAGAGTGCTCACTTCCTACCGATCCGCAAGACATACTCATCTGAAAGACTGGCGAATCTTTTCATTAAAGAGATTGTAGCTCGTCATGGTGTACCGGTGTCTATCGTATCAGATCATGACACCCGATTCACATCGAAGTTTTAGAAGAGATTCCATGAGGCCATAGGGACGAGGCTACACATTAGCACGGCTTATCATCCGCAGATAGACGGACAGTCTGAAAGGACGATCCAGACACTCGAGGACATGCTTCGAGCGTTAGCATTCCACCATATAAGTTATCATGCCAGTATTGGCATGCCACCATATAAGATGCTATACGGTAGAAGATGTAGGACACCCGTATATTGGGGAGACATTGGGCAGAAAGAGCTGGGAGGTGTTGAGGTGATCGAGGCTATGACAGAGAAGCTGGAAAAGATCAAAGCCTTTATGAAGGCGACAAAAGATAAACAAAAGTCGTATGCTGACAAGAGGTGAAGACTGATAGAATTCAAGGTTGGTGACCGAATTATGTTGAAGGTCTCACCTTGGAAAGGAATCATCCGATTCAGGAAGTGAGGTAAACTAAGCCCGAGGTATATAGGGCCTTTTCGAGTTGTCGCACGAGTAGGAGAGGTGGCCTATCGACTTGAGTTGCAAGATGAGTTAAGTGGAATTCATCCGACATTCCACGTATCTTATCTGAGAAAGTGCTTAGCTGATGAAGACATGGTTTTACCACTGGAGGATATCGAGGTGGATGAACGGCTCAACTATGTAGAGCAACTAGTGGCGATCATTGAGCGTACGGAGAAGAGGCTGAGGAGTAAAGTGGTTCCCCTGGTGCGTGAACAGTAGAAGCACAGGAAGGGATCCGAGTCTATGTGGGAGACTGAAGGGGAAATGAGGCAACATTACCCACAACTATTCGAAGAATAACAGGTTTCGGGGATAAAACCTATATAAGGGGGTGGACTTGTAACACCCGAATGTTTTAAAAGTTGTGGAAAGAAGAATAAAAGGAGGAAAATGTAATAAGACCCAAATTGAGGGGTTAAAGATGTAAAAGTGCAAAATAATATAATAATTTTGTACAAAAAGCTGGCATGGCCGCCCACTCTACCTGCATACCAACTTTCTGTGAGTTTTAGAGAGAGAAAGAGCAGAGAGCTATCGGATTCTTGAAGAAGAACAAGAAGAAAACCGAATTTAAGGTAAGAATTAGTGCTTTTAAGTTGCTCTTGGCTAGAATTGGTCTCGGATATATGTTCTTATATGTATATGTGTTCGGGTTTGTATGTTTTAGACACCTCTAGTTGTTCAAATTCTTTGAAAAGTTCAAGATTTAGAGTTTGAAGGTTGAAACCAATAAAGGTGAGTTCTAGACCCCGGTTTTCTCTTATTTTAAAAGTTTTATGGGGCTGAAAATGTATGCAAAACCTTTTTACAACTGTTATGCATATACAGTACGTATGTACGCTTGTATGACGATGTTCTATAGTTGTAGATGTTTTTTAAGGTTCATAATGGGTGTAACAAGTTTAGGATATGATATAATGATGTTTGGGATTGGAAATAATTTAGAAATATGTTCAACAGGTTGGCCATGCGTCCAAATAGGGCTCATGCGCCCAGAATAACCTTTGAAATGTTCTAAGTAGGGCCATGCGCCCAAACAGTACCCCCAACCACCTAAATAGTACTCCCAACCATCTAAAATTTCCTTAGAATGTTCCCAAGTTAGCCTATACGCCTAAACAGGGCCCAACCACCCGAACAGTGCCCCAACCTTCTAGAAATGCCTTAGAATATTTCAAGTGTAAGCCCAACCGCCTAAACAGTAGCCCAAGCGTCTAAGGTTTTTGACTCAGGCGCCTAAGTGTGGACCGAACGTCCAAATAGTGCCCATGCGTCTGAGATGGCCCAAACATCCAAGTGATGAAACGTCCGAATAGTGCCCATGCGCCTGGGATGTTCCAAACGTCTAAGTGTTGAACCGCCCAAATAGTGCCCATGCGCCTAAACATGCCTCATGCGCCTGCATAGTGCTCATGCGTCTAGGACACTTAGAATAATTTCTGAAATTGTAAGCAAAATAGAATCATTAGAGTTTGACTCAAGGTTGACTTACGGTTTTTAATTATTATTATATTTGCATTATTATAAGTTGTTCCTATGATCATAGTGATTATTATTGTGTGACTTATGTGCTGTGCCTATGATCATAAATGCAAGTATTATCTTTAACATATTGAAAGAGAAATAATAAAGAGAAGTGGAACTTAATTAAAGAGTTAACAAGTCTTGCAAGCATATAGGAGGTGCACGACCATGTTATCGTTAGCTCAACTGTGATGCGGGTTAGCTACCCCTTATGCACACGGGGCCAATCAATTGAGATTGGCGGATCTTTGTAGCATGCCCTAGATGATTGGGCCAGCCTCCAATACAGTAATTCAAACCATAGACTGGAGGGGACCAGCACCAGTTTCTCCGCGCATATAGTTTAAGGTATTGCTCATTGGTCCACATAGACAGTGAAAGATAAAGTTAAAAGAGTATGAAATAAATAAGACATACAGAAAAGAAAGAGAGCCTTACCTTGTTGTATAGTTAATGCGTGCTCACGTACAAGAGTAAGAGATGTATTATTTTTACAAAAAGAGTATTTTCATATATATACACTACACAAGGTATTTTTAATACTTTAAAACTAGAACTCGCTCAGCAACGCTGACTTTTATACATTTTCAGTTGGCAGGTAATTGTTGCTGAGGATGGCACGAGGGTGAAGCTACTCGGCAGGGAAAGACTGACACCCATTCCTATGTTATGATAATGTTGTTTTGTAATGCAATTAAAATCTTTTGTAACTTGAATACTATTGTATTTCTTAACAACAGTATCTTTTAATAATAGAGAATGGCTTTTACTAACGTAATTCCACTGTTTATTTGAAGAAATGTATATTAATTTGTTTATGTGCAATGAATGACCAACTGTGAGGTGCCTGGGAACGGGGCCTTACATAGTTTTATTGGTAAAATACGAATTCATATGAACAAGAAGAAAGGTCATCAAGGTAAGAGATTCACTTCTGTATTGATGATTAAATTTCATAAGAACAATAATAGTGAATGAAAAATTATCACCAAAATAAGGGAGTCATCCCTATTTGATGAGATGGATTCATTTAGGAGACACAAGTTTCCTTAGTCATAGGTTGACTTGCAGACTCTTGCATTGCCTATGGTGCAAAATAGTTAGAAGATTTTACAAAGCTCGTATTAGCAAATGAAAAGAAAAGAACATCGGCTAGAAATTCAGAAAATTTCAAATTACTTCTATGTAACATTAAAAGGAAAAAGAAAGTCATGCTTGCTAGGATTAAGGTTACCGTACGGGATAACAAAATCATTTGTTATAGAATTTCAAATCTTGAATGATTTAAATCAAGGAAAACAAATTAAATGACAAAAGTGATTCAATACAACAACGTGATGTAAACGCTCGGTTTGCAATCAAAAAGGGCATACATTGACTTATCAAAGTGTGAGATCAACCATAACTTTATTGAAGACACACGTACTTATAAGTGGACACTCATCTCATGAGTTCCAGGTCAGATAAATGGATCCAATGGTCGAATCGGATTTATGTGTATACCTTGCCTAGACAAAGTATCCTGAGATGCAGGTATTCCACCTTTCAGCATTGCATGATTTCAGTTATGGGACACACTTTAAGGAGATTTGAAAACCATAAGTAACAATTTAAAGTTTTGAAAACCATTTGGTTTAGATGCCCAATATCTTTGGATATATTAAGATCTATGTACATGTTGGTCAAGGTATAAAGATAGTTACATGAGGCACATGATGTATAACGATTTTTTAACTATAAGAATTGAGGAGTAAAATGAGTTCAACTTTAACGAGTACATTCTATAAGATGAATGAAGATATTAGAATTCGATAATAAACCAGTTCAAAAAATCATGAATTTTTGATATTTTTTAAATATAACAAGGATGGTTCCATTTGGTACCATATAGCCAATAGGAATATGGACACGTTGAGGTGACTTAATCCCATTTACCTCGAGGAAGATGTGTATGTTGACCATAATTTAGCACTCATCCCTGAAATCCCCAGGTAAGCATAACAGGTCTCGCAATGAGATTTATACGAAATGCTTGCCTTAGCCTAAGGGTCTTTTGCCAGGAAATCCAGAATACAGGTGTTAATGAGTCACACACTTACTAAAGGCTATTAGAATTAAAACCCCTATGAGATTTTCAAGATTTAGACATAACGTCTAAGGAATTTTATCCACTCCGTAAGATGCGTAGAATTCCACACGTAGTCGAGAATAAGTTTTAGAAGGGATTAGACACGGTAAGATTTAAAGGCATAAGGAGAGGATTAGGAAGTTAGGGTAAACAAGGTTCAAGTCATATTCCTAAGGCACCATTTTCTAAATATAATCAAATAGCACATAAGATATTTATCATGCAACATGTAACATCATATGATAGGCATATAAACTAACTTACAAGATCATAACGATTTTTCATGAAAAGGGTCCCTAGGTTAACCATAGTCTAGGCCACCATATCTAATAACCTAAATCTCTATAGTTATGGGCTCTGATACCAGTTTGTCACACCCCAACCTTAACGGCGGAAATGTCAAGATGTGAGGGTTAAGATTGTTCATGCCACACAACGCTATTTACAAAGTGCCAATATTACAAATTTTCAAGGTTCATAATATACATTGAGTATAAACATAAGATTCAAGCAATCAAAAATTCCAAAGATTCTATAGTGTCATGTAACAACATAAGTCATTTTATTATTCTTGGTCCAATCCTAGATGTGATCAAGTCTTCAAAGCACTTAAGCAGTAACAAGTCCTAAAACATGTTAAAAATAAAGGGTCAACATAAAGTTGGTGAGCTTTCCATAATTTTCAAACATAAATATATAAAAGTTAGCAATTCAAGTCATAAGTTAGTGAATAAAGTAATTAGGGATCTATGAACAAATATAACAATCAAACCTTGACAGTTTACAAGATTACAAGATTACAAGAATATATGATTAGATAAGTGTACCTGGTTCCCATAGTTCTCAAGAATATGAAACTAGGGCCACCAAATAGGCTTGTCAGACCCATAGATCTATGACGTCACCAGGCTAGAAATAGTTAATGATTGTACATATAATAGTCATAATATGGTAATTACCAAAGTTCAACTAACCACGACAAATAAAATGAATTTGCCAAATGTTTACAAGGTTCAAACGAGTTTACAAGTGCAATGATCATAAAGTTAACATGTTTCACCCCAAAGTGTGAAAATATATAAAAAGGGGTATGGAAAAACTCACTTGATAATAAAGGATGAACAAATAATAAGCGTTGTATATAACGACGAGGATTCGTTAACGTTCACCTAAATGAAACGTCGTATTAAGTTAATCATGGTAATTTTGGTGTTATGTCCATATACATTTGTCCATGATTTTTATAGACGTAAGTTATTGTTATCTTGGTAATTAAATAATTTGAATAAGAATTTTAGTGTTTGACACTATTAATAAAAGTAAAACTTTTATTATTAATTGATCATTATTTCCTATTTAATAGAATAGTAATTTCATAGATTAAAAAGTTTAACTAATCATTATAATACATGTTGATTCTAAGTAGGTCCATATATATTTATCTTCTTGAAATATATATGTAACAAATTTGTAACCAAGTTGTATAACAATAATGAATTCATTATATTATAGCTACTTAAAAATTAAATGAGATTTGTTACGATTCAAATTAATAATAAATAATATTTTGTAGGCTTAAATAATTATAAAATTTCCATAAATTTTAATAAGTGTACACATGTGTACATATAAATTTTCTTTTATACAATTTAAAATTATAAATATATAAAAATGTTGAAACTCATGGGAATTAAAGGAAATTTCTTTCTTTATGGGTTAAAATTAATAATAAGTTATATATCATTCTAAAATAAAAGGATTAAAACTTTATTAACCAATTTTTCTAAGAAAATTAAAAGAAAATAGTTTTATTTGTTTCTTGGTTAAAAATGATTTTTATATTATTAATAATAATATTTAAACATTTTCTAAAATTTAAAATGTTGCTAAAACCCATTAAAAATATTGGTAGGGGGTCGGGGTCGAACCCGGGACCTCCTGCCTTTTTTTAAACCGGTTGGGCTAAGGCCCAACTAGTGTTATGAAATGAACTCTTTGATTTAAAAACCATTTCCTAGAAAATCCCCAATTTTAGACTAAGAACCCTAGATTCAATTTCACCACAATTGATCCACAAAACGGATTCGAAATGAAATTAATATTAGGGTTTTTATTCCCCACATGAAATCGAATCAGGAGGGGGTTTAATTACCTATTAATTTGATGAACAACCGTGGGTACGAGTTCGAACAAGGGTCGCGGTTGTGGTGCTTTGATTCACTAGGTTTGGGTTGATTATGCTCGAATTCCTTACACCGGTAGTTTCTAATGAGGCTTATGATTGAAAGCCCTCTGTTAATTTTGGTGTGGGGTTTGCAGAGGATAGCTTTCGATTACGTTCCTAGCTTGGTGTTTTCACAAGTGATGATTTATGGAATGAGTTGGTTCCAGGTGAAATTAGGTGTGTGATTAGTTTAGTAACATCTTTAGAACGATTAAAACTCAGTTAATTGCACTTGAATGTGCCAGTTTCTAGCCGTTTAAGACATCATAATTGAAATAACTTCGGTTGTGACTGTTTAAGGTGAAACCGACACTTAAATTCAAATTAACTTCGAGATGGGGTTCGAAACCTATTGGTGGTTGAAATGAAGTGGTTTATTGCGGTTTTTACTCGAGGATTAACATGGTTGGTGTTGGCCGGACTTGGCCGGATTCTTGGCTGGATTCTTGGCCAGAATCGGCCGACGGGGAAGAAAGGGGGGTTGGGTTTTAGTTATTTGTAATTTGGTCCCTGTAGTTTATGTGTTTGCCTAATTGTCACTAAAACTTAAGTTTCTGTTTTAATTAAATTTACAGTTTGGTCCAGGAGGTTTTAATATGTTAATATTTTATGTAAAAACTAGTTAATTACAAGTTACAAGATAATAAACTTATATTATTTTCATTTTATTTCAAGAGTTAACACTTATTATGTTTATTTTTATTATTGTTATTATTATTATTATTATTATTATTATTATTATTATTATTATTATTGTTATTATTATTATTGTTAACATTAATCATCCAACATTTAATTACATCAAGATTTTACAAATGAATCCTAATTGCATTAATAACAATCAAACCCTTACAAGAGATAACGACGTTAACAAACATTTAACAAAATTACGAAAGGTCACCGAATACATTGCTGCTACAAGCTTTTGTGCTCAAGTACTTTGGATTCAGAATCAGATATTGGACTATGGATACAACTTCAAAGAGACTCCCATCCACATAGACAAAAATAGTGCTATCTCAATCATAGAGAATCCTATGTAGCACTCAAGGTTAGAGCACATCAACATCAGGTATCATCTAATTAGAGATAATCATGAAAAGGGATTGATAAAACTATTCAAGGTTGACACAAATGAACAATGTGTTGATCTGTTTACAAAAGCTTTTGATGAACAGAGATTTAAATATTTTATATCAGCTATTGGGATGATTAACCTTTAATAGATTTTCTTAAAACTTAATCTATATTATTTCAAAAAGGAAGTGTGTGTCCTAAGTTGTCTAATTTATCACTTACATAAGCCCAGTTTATCTTGGGAAAAATCTTTTTAAAAATGATGTTCCTTAGCATTTTGAAAAATCATCAAGTGTATTTTTCTTTCGGAAGATATTAACATTGCCTTCGGAAGAATTTTAAGTCTTCAAAACACATAAGTGCTTAAAGAAGATTTACCATCGGACAAAATTTCATATTTCTTCCGAAGCCAAAATATGCTTCTAAGTGCTTATGTGTATTTCAAAACCACAAATTTCTTCCAAAAATAATTTCTTCCGAGACTAAATACTCTTCAGAAGAAAATTTGCTTAAGTAAATTTTCTTCCGAAGCCATTTTTCACTAAGTTTAGGAATATCTTCCGAAGTCAAAATTGGATTCGGAAAATTTTCACAAATCTTCCGAAGACAAATTACCTTCGAAAGAATCTCAACTTCCAAGAAATCTACATTTTTGGGCACTTTATCAGTAGGACTGACATTTGAACTTCAAAGTTTATCCTTTCACATTAACTTTGTCTTAAGTCCATTTCATATAAATATACCCAATGGTTCCCCCCTCTTTCACTTTCTTCTTCATCTGCAATCTTTCTAAACCTAAAATCCCACTCACCGCCTTTATTAATATCTTTCTTCACTTAAAAGCTACCACAAATGGCCAACCTCAACCGTAGAAACCAACCAGATTTCTCCATGCAGCTTCATAGGCAACATAATCAGGTTGCTCTGTTAAACTCTGAGAAAGATCCAAGTTTTTCAGAGGTTTGTCACTTTCCTTCTCTCTCAAAATACTTCATCTCCCTTACCATTGATCCTCCACTTTATGAGGATCATTTTTTGGATTTTTGGAGGACCTGACAAGAGGTCACCATGGATGGGGAGAAGGCATTGTCTGCCACAGTGCAGGGGTGGACACTGCTCATCACTCTAGCCTTCATTAACTCACATTTAGAGTTGGATAATAAAGAAGGTGAAGTGTCATTTCCAAAATTTGGTGTAAATCATTCTTTTGAGCAGTTGGGCTATGAAGGGGACTCCTCAGTTAGAATCTTCAAGAAATGGAAGGTTTCCTCTCAATGGAAGTACTTCCTACATGTTATTATTCACAGTTTGTCTAATAAACATAGAGGAAAGGATCAAATTCCAGAGGATCTCTCCTCATAGTTCACGGAATGGTTTATAGGGTTAAGTTCAGGTATTCTTAATTTGTATATACTAATTTGCTTGTAAACTTGGACTCCTTATAGTATTACATGTTTCCTATATATGCCCAGCACATTCTCAACTGTGAACTAGGCTCACAATTGAAGGAAACAGGTAATATTCTTAAATTGGGACAGATGAAGCCCGACATCTTTAAAATAATAAGAAAGTCTACTGTGGGCTTCTTAGTGGTAGAAACAGCCCTGGTCCTAAAAATACTAGAGCTCATTGCTTAAGATGACAACCTAGCAGCAGCAGCTAGTGTTGAACCTATACCTTCCACTTCTACACCACCCATATAGCTACAAACACCCTCACCTACCAAAAAAGATCTAAACGAACACCAGCATAGGTTATTCAACCTATGCAGACCCCCATATCACCACCCATACAGGAAGAAGTGGACACTGGAGCTCCCACTTCTCCTGAGGAGAAAACCAATCCCATCTCACCAAGCCTTAATCCTTCACTCAGAGTCATAACACTCTAGTGAACAACCTTCAGGGGAAAGTTACCATCCCCAGCCTTTTGACTTAAATCAACCTATGCCCAGCTTAAAATTCTATGATGATAAAGATATAACACACAGTGAGTATCATAAGTCTCTCTTCTCCTTCCATGCTTAAAGAGAGATGAGTACTCCTGTGTCCCCTATATCTAGCCCATATCATCCACCCCCAACTGAGGTGGATCTTCTTGAACCTGTTCAGGAGATCCATATGGAAGAGGCTGTCACTTCTAAAAGTGATTACATCATTAAGACCTCAACCATGGCAACCCAACCCATTGACACTTCAACTAAAGCTATCATGAGTAAGGGAAAACCAGTAGCCAAAAATAATAAGCTGGTGATGAAGAAGAAGACTTAGGTCTAAATATCTTATCCCCCGATGATTCTTCTACAGAAGATGAGGGGAATCTTAGACTAAAGATGCAAAAATTGTCTAAAACATGCACCTATTTAGTCCCCAAGGTTAGTCACTTGGAATCTCAAATGACTACCTTGCAAAGAAGGGTCAATGATCAATAACTTGAGATTTCTGATCTTAAGGAACAACTAGTTAGAAGACCCTTTAGAAGGATTCAACCAGGAACATAAGAACCTAAGGATGTAATTGACTTAACCTCCAGCTCACCTATGCAAGTAGGTGATGCTACCAAAAAGGGGGAGGAAGTGGTTACAATCACAGAACCTGGGAGCCCTTATCAGAGTATGGACATTGAGGACTCACCAACCTCACTTGCAATTGTCCAGACCCAGCAACGTCCTTAAATTCATATTGATATAGACTCACTTATCCAGAGTCTATTTGAGGTGGGTATACCAAGGGCAATGTCATACCCACCTTTTGGAGCTGTAAATGAAATACATGGGTGGAGCAAGGATGCTAAAAGAAGAGCCATCATACTGTATAGAGTTCAAGGACAGCAAGAGGTCTTCAGTTTTCAGACCTTGAACTACTATGACAGCCTTTCTCTAGTCAATATGCCACTTGCCAACCCAAGTAAAAATAGGCAAGCTGACATACTAGCTGATAGAATTCAAGACAGGATCATGGAAGAACTCAGACATAGAAGAAGACAACTGCAAGCAAGTAATGTCATTGGTCAATTGGATGTTAAGGTGGAACCAGTGACTGAACCTGTGAGCATTGTCACAGAGTCAAGCACTTCAGCAACATCTTATACCCTCAGTGAGGCACCAATTGGTGAAAGTGCTTTAAAACCCTCTCTGGCTAAAGCCTGACTGCTGAATCAGGCAATGAAGACCAAAGCTCTCTCCACCCTAAGTCACTAAGGCCTGTGAGTAACAAAGGGAAAATGAAACTGACTCTTGAGGAGATTGAGGAGGAGGAAAGAGAGAGCAAAAGGAAGTGTAAGGCCCCGTTCCCGGGCACCTCACAGTTGGACTATCATTGCACAAAACACATAAACATACATTTAATTAAAACATCGCAGCGGAAATTACTTTAAACCATTTCATATATTAATGAACGCTTTTGCAAAATAATAGAATATAGTTAACTGTTACAAAATATTATAATTTGCATTACATCATAAAAACATCATTGTTATACAAATGGATGCCATCCCAAAAATGCCAAGTAGCTGTCCCGTGCCATCTTCAGCAATAATCACCTGCCAACTTGAAAATACATAAAAGTCAGTGTTGCTGAGTGAGTTCTAGTTTTATATATAAAATACTTCATTTATCATTCAAAGGCGTTCTTTACTTTCATATGTGCTCACACATCATACGTACAAATAGATAATCTTATTATTATCATCATCATTGTTCATTAACTTTCGTTCATTCATCATCGTACGTCAACGTTTTCATTCGTTATCTTCCTTACCATATTTTACATACATTCACCTTTATTTTCCTCACATTCCAGGCCAAGGCCATGGGATACACCCCACCGTCATGCATAAAGCGAGTACTGGGCCGAAGTCTATAATTAGACTCCTCTACATTGTGCCTGGTGGCCTGAGCACAGTACCGGGGTAACTTCATTCGAACCAATGCCATGTGCTATACCCCACCGTCATGCATAAAGCGGGTAGTGGGTCGAAGTCTATAATTAGACTCCCATACATTGTGCCCGGTGGCCTGACCACAGTACCTGGGTAAGCGGCAAGATCCCATGCATATGGTCAATCACAAGGATTAGACCCCAGTGTGCATCTTTTTGGGGGTAGCTAACCCGCACACAGTTGAGCTAACACCCTTCATTAGGTGTGAACCTCCATACATTGCTTGCAAGACTTTTCTTACATTCGTTCGTTCATTAATGCATGCATTCATTCTTACTTTATGCTTCTCATATCCTTAACATTAACTTTCGCTTTACATTACATAATACTTCACGTTCATCTCATACTCATAATACGTAAGTCACAGAATAATACATAATAAGGAGCA
>BJCO01793868.1:0-11545 GCA_018326465.1 Flaveria floridana | reverse complement strand
CTTCGAACATGAGTCGGGGGTTTGTTTGTCAAGCCCCGGCACAGTATCAGTCTTCGGACATGAGTCGGGGATATTGCATGAGACGAGATAGTGAGGTGATCAACTTTGTGTTGCAACAGACTCAGATGGAGTTCAATCTTGATGATTGACTCGATGGGATCTTTGTCGTGTATCCCGGTGCTGTGTCAGTCTTCGGACATGAGTCGGGGGTTTGTTTGTCAAGCCCCGGCACAGTATCAGTCTTCGAACATGAGTCGGGGATATTGCATGAGACAAGACCTAGATGAGAAAGAGAATTATGAAAGGAAGTATGAAACGAATGAAAGTTAATAAAAGTAATGAAAGTTAAAGAACGAACGAATGAAAGTAACGAACGGAAGGAACATGATGATAACGTATGGAACGGGATCCTTGTCACTCGACCTCAGTAATCATGGCTGTGTGCCATGAAGAGGGTAAAGTGTGACCGGATCCGGATAGAAGTAAAAGACAGAGAATGAATGAAAGTTAAAGATAAAGAATGAATGAGAAAAGAAGATAATAATGATGTTATCTATGTGTATGTACGTATGATGTGTGATCGCATGTATGAAAGAACGGTTTTAACCAAAGAAAAGTATGTTTTTAATATAAAACTAGAACTCACTCAGCAATACTGACTTTTGATGTGTTTCCAGTTGGCAGGTATGTTGCGGAGGATGGCACGAGGCGACTACTCAGTTCCGTTGAGGCTGGCATCCATATTTTGACATGTCAATGTATTTTAAGATGAAAACGAATATTGTAATGTTATGAAATGACATGTTTTTAGTTATTAATGAAAGTTTAAAATTCCGCTGCAAGATGAACGTACGTTTTAAAATGTTTTATGTGCGATGAATGACCAACTGTAAGGTGCCCGAGATGGGGGCCTTACAGCTCAGGATGAGAATTAAAAGAGGATTGAATCAATTCATAAAAGAATAAATGATAGAGTGTTGACTTTTGATAAAACACCATTGGTGTTAGAACTAGATTCAGACGTATGTAGATTTCATATTATGGAGATTTGAGAGGGAGGATTCTAGATGAAGGATATAAGACATGGTATTCAATTCATCTGGGTTCCACTAAGATCTATCATGGTTTGAAGAAAGATTACTAGTAGCTGGGTTTGAAAAGAGATGTAGTGGACTACGTAAGTAAGTGTCTTGCTCGCTTACAACTGAATGCCGAATATCAGAAACCATACAAGAAGATTCAAGCTCTAGACATTCTCTAGTGGAAATAGGAGCATATAACAATGGATTTATTACAAAGATTCCTCATACAACCAGAGGATTTGATGCTATATGGGTTATGGATCAACTAATGAGGAGTACACCCTTCTTACATATTTGGGAAATGTTTTCATCTGATAGATTGCCATAATTGTATATCAAATAGATTATGGCTCGTCATTGTGTGCTGATGTTAATTTTATTTCATACAAACACTCGGTTTACATCTAAGTTTTGACTAAGATTTCATGAAGCAACGAGAATGAGCTGCATATTAGCATAGCTTACCACCCTCAAACAGATGGATATTGGAAAAAAAACCATTCAGATGTTGGAAGACATGATTCGAGCATGCATTATTGACTTTAGTGGAAGGTAGGATGAGCAAATACCATTAGTAGAATTCTCTTACAACAAAAGTTACCATGCTAATATCAGAATACCACCATTCGATATGCTTTGTGGGAGGAGGTGAAGAATCCTGGTGTGTTGGGGTGATATTCGTCAGAAGGAGTAAGGAGGTGTTGAAATTATTGAGGCTTCATTAGAGAAGTTAGATAAGATTAAGGCTTACATGAAAGCAGCTAAAGATAAGCAAAAGTTTAATGCTGATAAGAGACGAATGTCAATTGAGTTTCAAGTCGTTGATAGGGTAATGTTAAAGGTATCCTCATGGAAAGGAATCATCCATTTTCATAAAAGAGGAAAGTTAAGTCCAAGGTATATTGGACCATTCAGAATCACTACAAGGGTTGTAAAGTGACATATAGACTAGAACTTCCCAATAAGTTACGTGGAATTCATCCTACATTCCATGTATCCCACCTAAGCAAGTGTGTGGTGGAAGGTGATGTTGTTATTCATCTTGTTGACATTAAGATTGGTGAAAGGCTGAATTATATGAAGCAACTAGGGGCAATCCTAGATCGAAAAGAGAAGTAGCTACAGAATAAGATGATTAGTCAAGTCAAAGTATAGTGGAAACTTCAAAAGGATTCTGAAGCAACTTGGGAATTAGAAGAAGAAATGACACAACACTACCCCGATCTTTTCAAGAAATAACAAGTTTCAAGGACAAAACCTTCAAAGATGAAACCTGAATAATAGGTGGACTTGTAACACCCGAGACAAAAAATAAATAAATAAACAAAAAGAAATAAAAGGGGTGGTTTTACTTAAGTGGAAATTGCAAAGGTGGACAAAATAAAAAAAAAGAATCCATGTGGGGGTATAAAATGGAAAGGCCACACCTTCTCTCACTCTCAACACCCAAAATCATGTCCTAAGTTAGAGAGAAAAAGCACCTTGCCATTTTAGAGAGAGAAAGTAAAAAAACTTATAAAATGTATGATTTTTATCATGTTTTCTCATAGATCTAAGCTAGATCTAGGTTCATAAGATGTTTATCATGTGTTTTTTAGCATAAAGTTTGAAACTTTACATATGCATGTGTGTATATCTCAAGTTTCATTGTTGGTTCTAGGTTTTTCTGCTCAAAAACTCCAAAAGGTGAGTTCTAGATCCCTATCTTTTACCTTTTTCTTACTTTGGGGTAAATATGCATACTTATATATATAATTGTTTATTAAACTATGGTTTCATATAACCAAGATGACATTTGATGCTCGCTTGTGAAATTTTAGTATGAAATCTGGCACTATTCAAAGCATTCGCTAAACTATTTAAAGCATTTGTGTACTTATCATAGCATTTATGTCGCGTTACTCTGCAAATCATTAGTATTACTATTCAAATCATTTATGTACTGTTCAAATAATTTATGCCACATTAATATTCAAAACATTGATGTTATTGTTCAACGCATTCGTTTACTGTTCAAAGCATTTATGTCGCATTACTGTTCAAAGCATTCACAAGTGTGTTCAAAGCATTAGCATTAGTGTTACTGTTCAAAGCATTTGTGTGTACTGTTCAAAGCATTTGTGTTACTGTTCAAAGCATATGTGTTACTATTCAAAACATTATGTATACAGTTCCAAGAATTTGTATGTATTTTTCAAAGCATTCACATTAGTGTTACTGTTCAAAGCATTTTGTTACTGTTCAAAGCATGTGTGTTACTGTTCAAAGCATTTGTGTTACTGTTCACAGAATCTGTTACCGTTACCCATATTGACTATGTGTTTGTCATCCATATTGAGTGTTTGCATTAGTTGGTCATATGTATTTGTTTACTCACTCGCACTCACTATTATCCTCGTTAGTGGACAGTTAGATGGTTTTACAATGAATTTCATAAGTGTTGACTAGTTGTTGACTAGGTGTTAATGTTTTTTAAATATGCAGTTCTCATACCCTGGTTTATATGTTACCTAATGTTCTATGTTACGTGATGATATGAAAAAAAACCGACAATATATTATTTATAGCATAGTGGAACATTAAATACTGAAAAGAATGGTAGTGAACCTAATGAATGTTACACGGGCCCTAATGATAAAGAAAAGCCTTGCAAGCATAATGGGATTTCACTTATGTGAGTCAAAATATGAATCCTTATTAACAAGAAGACACGCTTCATGCCTTGCAGTATGAGATAATTGTTAGGGCTTAGCTACTACTTTATATGTGTACTGATGGGGGTTGGCATTTGTTGTCAATGATATGTTTGTGTTCTTTCTTTGTGCAAACCCAGTTTATGAAAGATGAAATATAATGAATTAAAAGAAGATAATGAACACGATAAATGATGTTATGAAAATCACTTGGACTGATTTGAATGTTTAAAAGTGTGTTAATTAAAGGAAGTTAATTCTTTATATTCTATATATTATAAAAACTAGAATTCACTTAGCAATGCTAACTTTGTATGCATATTAGTTGGTAGGAAATTAAGAAAGCTGAGGATGGCATGGGGAATAAGGCTACTTGTCAAGCAGAGACTAGCATCCATGTTTATGATCGTATGTTTTAATTTAGGAATACTATATTAAAATTTAAATTAAGGAAAAATGTTTAATATTCATGATTTATTGCTATGTTATTAATGGTTTAAGTTTTCTGCTGCAATGTTTTATTCACTATGTATGTTTTCTTCTATGAATGACCAACCGTAGCTAACCCCCGATAGTTGATCCACACTGCAAGGCTCATGGCCTGCTCATGAATATGGATCCATCATCATACATTAGACCCACATAAGTAAAGTCCATCATAGTGCTTATAAGACTTTTCATCATCATACGGGCCCAGGGGTAACATTTCTTTAGTTCTACTTTTCATTAGTTTTATCTTCCACTTTAATATATAATACTTTACTTATTAAGTATACAACATATCAAGTATAGTTTACCATGGAGCATAACTATCATCAAGAAGGCAGAAGAATATAGCACCATATAACTGACCCTCCGTGGGACAGCGGGGGTTCGGAGGCGGCAGCCCCTAATAGCGAGGTTCTAGGGGTAGCAGCCCCTAGTGGGGTCCAAGGGGCAACACCCCTAGCTGGGGCCGCGCTGCCAGGTCAGCGTGAATTTTTTTTATTTAAAGGACTTTATATAGCATATTTTATTATATGAAAATTTATTTTCTTGTTAAAACCTCTTGAAAACTCTTCCTTGAAAATCTTAGGTTTACTATGCATAATAGCCCCAAAACATGGAAAAACTTGTAAATAAGGGGATCTAGAACTCACCTGGTCAAAGTAAATAGTTTCTCATCTAAGTTTTTTAGGCTAGATTCGCACTACACTGCCTGCACATAAGTTAACACTAAAATAGGTCAGTTTTATGCAGTTTCGCTGGCAGTTTCGCTGGCAGTTTCGCTGGTATGTTCGCTGACAGTTTCGCTGCCAGCTTCGCCCAGCAGTTTCGCACGGTAGTTTCGCTGCCAGGTGCACCCAACTTTCATTGCAATTTCCTAGGTTCGCAAGACCTGCTGGTCAACCTGGGCACTAGCGAAATTACCAGCAAAACTGTAGTTTCGCTGAGAATTCTTTTAGTTTCGCTGGAAGAGCCCACAGCTTTGTTGATCGGGCTCACAGTTTCGCTGGACGTATAAAAATGACGAACCAACCTGATTTTAACCCAAAATTTTAACTTTTTACATCCAAATCCTTGGTTTATCACCCATGAAACTATATCTAACTTTTTTACACAGTTTCATACATAAAAAGGTGACCTTTGTGTGATTCTTTAAAACTTTTGAACCCAAAACCCTATAAATCCAGATCTGTTCTACAGAGATGTTTAAAGTGACGATTCTTACCTTGATTTGTTGCTCCTTTCTTGTGGTTTAAAGCTCAATCTCGTAGATATTCAATCCCTTTAATAATGGAACACCAAATCTTGAGTTTTCTTCACCTGCTCTCTCTACTTTCCCTCTCTAGAAGTTAGGGGCTAGGGTTGCAAATGAGGTGTGTGGGGGCTGATCATGCATGTTTAAGGGCTGATTATTGGCCCTTAAACCCATCAAACTTAGCCCATTAGGGTTAATTTAGTCCATAACCCACCTTTCTTCCTTATTTATATTAATTAAACCTTAACAAAGCCCATTATTATTAAATGGCTTTCTTCAGAAATTTCGTGGCGTTACAAGTCTCCCCCTCTTATTTAGGTTTCGTCCTCGAAACCCGTCAGTCATTAAACAATTGGGGATAATACCTCCTCATCTCCTCCTCGGTCTCCTACGTAGACTCCGACCCCTACCTGTCTCTCCACTATACTCGTACCAGTGGAACCACTTTATTCCTTAAGTGCTTCTCTTTCCGATAAAGGATGGACACTGGATGCTCTACATAATTCAGCCGTTCGTCCACCTCAATGTGTTCAAGCGGTACGACCACATCTTCATCTGTCAAACATTTCCTTAGATGAGATACATGGAAAGTGGGATGAATTCCAATCAACTCATCAGGTAGCTCCAATCTGTAGGCCACTTCTCCCACCCTTATGATGATACAGAATAGCCCTATGTACCTCGGGCTCAACTTTCTCTGTTTCCAAAATCTGATGATCCACTTCTAGGAAGATACCTTAAGCATAACCTTATTGCCGACCTCAAATTCTATTGGTATGCGCCTCTTATCAGCCTAAGACTTTTGGTGATAAAAGGTGTTGTAGGCATAAGACATGTAACATATCACTATTGCACATTGTTCAACCATACAGTGGTGAATATGATATCTTCACTGGTGATAAATGAGGTAAAATCACTAGGAAAAGAGCCATAAAAATAGTTTTTTAATTTTTAAAGATGTCAACTTTGTTGAAGAAATAAGACATAAGTTGCTAAGTGTGTCTAAAATCTGTGATACAAACTATTCGACACATCTTACAACAAAAATGTTTAATCATAAAACCTGGTTTTGACATACCAGATGAATGCATATTATTAAGGACTCCAAGTGACAATAATACATATGTTGGATATACATAGTTTAAATACTATAGCAACAACGTTGCTTATTATCCAAAGCCTTGGAGAATGATTCTATGTTATGGCATCGTTGATTAGGACATGTCAACCTCAAAACCATGAATAAATTGGTTTGAGGGAATCATGTTATTAGTTTACCAATAAAAGAATTTCAACTTAGTGAACATTATTTGCCATGTTCCAAGGGTAAACAACACAAACTTCCTCACTATCTTATTATGACAACCCGTGTTTTCTAGGTTAACATCATTACCGTACCAAACCTCCTGATAATTTGAAATAAATCATTGTATTATTAATAAATGACAATGACTAGTATTGGAGGACAATACTTATTATTATTAAAATTATTATCAGTAGATAACTTATTATTTTTAATACTATTAATAATTAGTTACAAATTGGTTAAACTTATTTGACACAACTGTCAACATGTAAACTAGAAGGACCAAAATGAAATATCCCTTCAAACACCCATATGTAAATCGTAACCCCCCTCTTCTCGGCTATTCTTCAAACCAACACCATCAACCCTAGCAACCTTAGACCCTCCCGACGGCAGCCTTATTTTCGAACACCTTTGACGAAGCTTTTCCCATCAAACCGTAAGCCGTCGTTAACTGACACCGACCGACAACCAACCTGCCATCCGCAATAGTTCATTCCCAGTGATTTCTTATCGCTAACCGCAGACTCTCGACGATCCATACCGGTCCGACAATCGCAAAAAGCAATCAAATTAGTCCAACAACCCCGCTCGGTATGACCGTGCTCATTCATTAGTCGTGATTAGTTCCAAGCGATTTCGGTTACGGTTATCACAAGTGATTGCGTACGGTTTGGGGGACGTTGTCGTATATATATGTGTTTCTACTACCGAATGTATGTGTGTCGAGTGTGGTGTGTTCCCTGATTGGTTACATGGCTGCGTTCGGGTTGTTATAATCGGTTGGGCATGGGTACGGTTTAAAGTTTGTGTATTGGCAGGTGTGCTTATGTATGTAACCTACGATTGTATAACTATGTATCTGTTGTTGTGTGCATCATGCTGCTACGGTTAGATGCTTACGGGTGTGGGTTATCAAGTGCGATGGGTGCTCGGTAGTACATACAATGTTAACATCATAGTGATGATGATTCATGTGTGAATGGGTGAATATAGGGGCTGCGTATGTGTGTTGTGTATGTATAGATACATGTAGTATAGGTTAGGCGCATGAAGTTTTGCATGTGTGCATATATGCCCTTGACTTGTATGGATGCATGTAAACTGTAGTAGCGGGCGTTTGAAGGATGGTAGGCGCATGGGGGTGTGAAAGTGGGCGCATGTGGCTGTGTCGCGTGAAGGTGTGCGTGTGCTTTGTATGTGCAGAATGCATGTGGGCGCATGATGTGTATATGAATTAAATGTTGGTTTGTGGTAGCCATTTGGGTGGAGCTTGTGCATATTAATTATATTAGGCTTGCTCATATGTGATGATTGTTTTATTTGTAGGGTTTAAGTATTGATTTTTATGATATGTTCTAATATGTATATATATATGTAGATAAGATATGGGTGTGTGTTATGAGTAGTAATTACATTATGTTTGTACGATATTTTATACATAATGGTTATGTGCAAAGAAGTTGTTTCTGCGTTATCAAAAACATATAAACTAAAGTTACATTTGGTATGATTTGGTGTTGGATAGTGGGTTTCTTCATGCATTGCTATATTTATGTAAGTATGCATATATATATATATATATATATATATATATATATATATATATATTTATTATGTGTGAATAATAGATATTATGTAATTGTAATATATTGTGTGTGTTATCTTTGGGTCGTTGTACCTTGGTGTTACATTGTTGTGTGCTTGCGTCTAAGTGGGGAAAATCAATAACCGACACCATAACCGTGTTGTGAAACGCGAAACCGAACGATTAGATTATTGATATTTAATATTAATTGAATATTAAATGTGTTAGGACCGTGTACGTACGGAGTACTAACTGATAATGCGTGAAACCAGATCAAATAGTGCGGAATCCTATTTGATTGGCGATCCAATCAGTGAGAACGACAATCTGATCAATCCTACGATGAAACAAACATTAAGAACGAACAAGAATTGATCAGAAACGAACTATGAAGTTAGAACAGGTTTTCTTGAGCCTCTGGACGACTAGGGTACGATTATGTACGTAGGTATTCGAATTCTTCTGTTTTTCCACGAATAAAGTGGTATTTATAGGTTAGGGTTTTCCATTCGTACGACTGAACCATTAGCATGGTTCAGTCGTGCGACTGAAGCATGCAGTTGATCCATCCGCACGACTGAAGGTCCAGTCATGCGACTGAGTCATTCTCATGTCATAATCGTGCGATTGATCCAGTCTCCTGGTTCAGTTGTACGACTGGTTCATTAGCATGAAGTATTCATGTGTATGGTCCATTCGCATGGTCCATTCACATGAGAAGTTCACTCGATTAAGTTTAAACATGTTTCTCAACCATATTTGACTAAGAATTATGCAAACAACCACAAACCTATATAGTTAGTTCAATATGCGTTATCACATAATAAACAATGAAATATTAAACATTATAAGCATCAACCACACATTGTATTTCATTCATACCCATTCAATTACATATATGTAAAACATGAAAGTCATTTTACATTGAGCTCCTAAACTAGGTACACATGTATCAACAAACTCCCCCTTGGACCTAGTTTACTTCAGTGTCTAACATTCTTCATCAGCTCATCAAACTTCTTGTACTTTTCCTCTCTTGTAACTCCGACATTTATCTTAAACGCAAAACAGAGTCATATAACATTTTGAAATTGGAGGGCTTGTACAATGTCTTGCGAATCATAAAATAGTGGCCACTGGTACAATGTGTATACATCATCAGCACACAAATTAGTCAGCCACATTGCGTCAAATACCCGAATAGTATCCATTTGGCTCTCTTTTTGCAAAACTATAACAACTTCACCTATTCTCCAATCATAGTACCACCACTTGAAGTGTGGAGTGAAGTCCTGTGGCATTTCCCTTAGAGGGATTCTTGACATTGTGCGTGGAGGACACCACTTCAACACTACCTTAGGCTTTCCAGTAATGGAATCAACTTCAGACCTTCTAATGTACCTTGTCGGTTGTTGAGGTCTGAAGTTAACCCACCTGGTGTTGTACTCTCTCCTCAAAGCAGCCTCAAACCAGCCAAACTTCTTTCTCGGGTCAGCATACAACAACTTTAAGCGTGCCAGCTGGTTGAGCTCAAAACCTGGAAGAGTCTTTAGATCATGTGGAAATCTAAAGTACTCTATGCCCTTTTCTCTCTTCAATGCGTATATATTCAGATACTTAAAATATGCCCACGCTATAATCTTTCCTGACACCTGTAGATGCTTCTTCACTTTATAGAGCTTAGTGTAGGCACTCGGCTTTTGAGCAGTGCGTTAGGCTTGGATCTCTGCAAAACAAGCCGCCTATTCAGCCTTTTTGATGTCAACATCGGTGTCCGAGGCTTGGGCTTGGCTTTTTGACTCCTCTGCCTCCTTCTCCATAGTATCCAGCTTATCAAATGTATCACTGCCGAGAGTTTCACCCAAATTGGGGACTACATTTCCTTCTCGGTCAGTGTAATCTTGATAATGCTGGGTTGTGATGTCTTCAATCTTTATTTCGTCCACATCATTAAGCTCGTCGTCACTAGCCACGTCAACAGTAGGGGCATCCTTGACAATCTCGTCCGGGTTGAGCCGGAACATCTCAGCAAGGTCATGAATTATTTCTCCTTCTTTGGGAGTATAACTCACAGACCTCCTGACAATCCCTTGCAAATCAAGAATCATTATAAGTTGAGACTTGATTTGCTAAAGGGGAGTAATATCATACTCATCTTGCTGAGATGATTGATCTGCTTGAATTAAACATGTAAATACATCAACCATTAGTAATTCATCAATACAATCAACATTCTATAAAGATACATAAACATTAAGTACATAAGCTTAATACAAGTTTCAAGTACAAAAGCTTTAAAATACATAAATATCTAAGCATTACTTTTGTCCTGAATAGCTAGCTCGTCAGCAGGTGGGGCAGAAGATGATGCTCCTTGGTCTTGATTTCTCTTTGTTCTTCTCTCTTGACCCTGATCTGAGGCAGATGCAGCTGCATCTCCTTCATCATCATCATCATCATCATCCTGCCTTCCTCTTGTCTCTTCATCATCACTAGCTCATCATCATCACTATCATCATCTTCACCATCATTATCATCATCATCTCCTTCTCTTATCTTGAGCGGCTCATCCTTTGATCCCTTGAGCTTGAGCATGATGGTCTTGTTGGAAGCCTCCAACTCCTCTATCTTCATTGCTGATTGGACTTTATGCTCCTGGAGTTGGGCAATTTGCTGAGCTTGCTGTGAGATCTGCTGTGCTTGAGTAGCATTTAGCTCCACAAGCTGACGTAGTTAAGCAGCCTTCTCTTCATCAGCAGCTAACAGCTTCAGCACCATACGGTTAAGTGCTACCAGCTGTTCCTCTACCCTAATGGAGGGTAGAGTAGGTCCAGTGGTGAATATGGTGTGTGATGAGGGACCGACTTGGTGGCTGCTGGTGGTATTGGTGGCTGTGGTGAATATGGGTAGTGGTATGTGAGTGGGTGTGGTGAATATTGGTGGTGGTATGTGAGTGGGTGGTGGATGGTAGGCTGTAGTGGTGGAAGGTGGAGGTGTGGTAGTGATAGGTGGTATGGTAGTGGTGGTGGTAGCAGTGGTGGATGAGGTGGTGGTGGTGGTCAATGTGAACCTGGGCCTCTTCCCCTCTTGCCGTAGGGTTGAGCCATTCTCTTTCTCCTTGAGCCCTTGGATACC
>BJCO01793843.1:0-22275 GCA_018326465.1 Flaveria floridana | reverse complement strand
CATCCAAACAACACAAGGCCAAAAGCTAGGTTATGCACTTTAACAACCAATGATCATATCATCCATTCATATAATGAAACCCCACTTAAAACCCCGAAATTTCAGCCAACATAAACTGAAATTTTGGGTTTTAAACATTGTCCAAACAATCAACATTTCATAATATGTATCTTTCAAGGTCTAATCACTAGCATGTGTGATATGACCTTGAAAGTTTGGGGAATCATTCATACAAAACATAACAGCCCAAAATCAGCCTATAATATGTTTATAATCATCCTTTAAAACCAATTTTAAAGGATAAAACAAGCAAGTCATCCACATAACCGGCTCTAGATGCCATTGAAGGGTTTGATAGAACATAAAAAACAAGTTTAACCTTTTAAACTTTCAGAAAATGCAGCGGATATATATAGCTTTAAAACTGATTTTTAAGCTGAAAAATATGTTCTTTACTGACCATACAAGTGTATAAAACAAACCCAAAGTCAAAGGATCTTTAATATGTGAATGATCATGCTATTAACACATGTAAAACTACATAAAATCACAGCAACAATGAGCTGTGATTTCTACCTCTTTGAGCAGCAAGAAAACGACCAAAAGTGTAGATTTTGGGTGCTTGAATTTCGGCCAAAGCTCCAAGGAAGAAGCCCTTAAGTGTCTATACCCCAAGCCCTTGCAACACACCTTCTTGTTAGGAAGAAAACACCACAAGAATAAGCTCCTTGAACCCTTTTTTTTAGCTGCCAAAACCGTGGGTTTTTGAGAGAGAGAGGAGAGCTTTTCTTTTGCATGTAATGAGGAAGTGTGTAGAGAAAATCAAGACCCCAAGAACACTTATGATGTGTGTATCTACCAAGGCAAATTGGTCCAATGGAATAAAGGGAGGGGGCGGCCGAAATTTGAATGTTAAAAGGGTTTCCCCCCCTTTTTGCTATATCACACATTCATATGTTATATGGCCTTTTAACTTGACGTGCAACTAACCATTTAATTGCATGTATAAGTTATATAACTTATACAATTAACCATTTAACTTATAAGTTATAATTTTTCTCATTTTTATTTGATGTCATCTAACTAATTTAAATGACATTTCAAATAATATTATTGAACAAAATATCCTAATAAGTTGTTCCCTCTCATATGTAGTTTATTTAGAAAACCCATTTTCTAAATTGGTGTAAATATTTAATTGCATGATCTTATCATCAATTAAATATTAATTGGTGTTTGCTAAACTTGTTATTGGGTATAACAAGACTTGGATCATAACGTACTAACCACATCAGTATTCTAAGTGTCTTGGGCACACAGAATCCTATAAAAAGAATGTGTCATGTTAATTTTAAAACAATGAATAATTTGGCTAAGAATAACTTGGTACATGGTATGCCTAAAAAGGAGTTTTTCTGTAAAGACAATTGTGTTGCTTGTCTGAAAGGGAAGCAACACAGGGCATCCCACAAATCCAAAGAAATTAACTCTATCACTACCCCATTACACCTATTGCACATGGATCTATTTGGTCCTACAAGCGTAATGAGCATTGGAAGGGAATCATACCGCCTTGTGATAGTTGATGATTTTACTAGATTCACATGGGTATTCTTCATAAGAACTAAGGATGAAACTGCTGAAACTTTAAAATCTTTTATTCTTAAGATAGAAAATCAAATTGATCACAAGGTAAAAATAATTAGAAGTGACCAAGGGACTGAGTTTAAGAATTAAGTTCTTGACTTATTTTGTAACTCAAAAGGGATAAACAGACAATATAGTGCTCCTAGAACTCCTCAACAGAATGGTGTTGTTGAGAGGGGGAACATGAAACTTATTGAGGCTGCAAGAACCAAGTTGGCCGATTCAAAGCTGCCTCTAACTTTCTAGGCAGAGGCAGTCAGCACTGCATGCTATGTGAAGAACAGGGTTCTCATTGTTAAGCCCAATGGAAAGACCCCTTATGAGTTATGGAACAAGAGGCCAGCGTTCATTGGCTTTCTAAGATCCTTTGGCAGCAGTTGCATCATACTTAACACAAAGGACAATTTGGCAAGATTTGCTGAAAAATTAGATGATGCTATCTTTGTTGGATACTCTTCAAGCTCCAAAGCTTTAGAGTATACAACATTAAGAATCAACAATTTGACGAGTCATCCAATATAGTTGTGAATGAGCACACTCCTTGTGTTAAGGGAAATGGTCCTGACCACATTTTTGACTTAGAATTGTTCCCTAACTATTTTAAACAATCTTGTGAGAATGTTTCAGCTGGAACAAGAACTCAAAGTGACTTGGATGATGATCAAATATTTTAGTTTCCCAGACCTATCCTAAATTCTCCAAGAAGGAATAAAGAACAAGCTCCCACCACTGCAAGCCCTGAAAGTCTGAATCTCTCAGGAAAAAATGGAGCTTTAACATGTTGTCAGCTAAGTGAGCATCAAGTCACTTCAGATGACAACTCCATTTATCAACACCAAGCTGATAAAGATAGCTATCTGGAGGAGCAGGTAACTGATAATACTATGTTACAATAAAACATTTTTGACGATGTTACTCATTAATTCAATCAATCTTCATTGAATGAAAGAGAGATATCAGCTGGAACCAATGCTAACAATCCTGATATGAGTCATTCAACCCAAGATCTATCTATGCAACTAGATGTTATTCCCAGAATCAGGATTCATAACACTCATCAAGCTAAAACATCATTAGGGAAGTCTTAGAAGGTGTGAGAACCAGGAGACAAACTCACAATGATAATGTCTGCTTGTACTCATGCTTTCTCTCTCAAATGGAACCTAAAAAGGTAGAAGAGGCTCTAAAGGACAACAATTGTGTAGAATCAATGCAAGAGGAATTGTGTCAATTCAAAAGGCAAAAGGTGTGGAATCTATGTCCACTACCATCTAGTCAAGTTCCCATTGGCACAAAGTGGGTGTTCAGGAACAAAAGAGATGATAGAGGTTTGATTATCAAGAACAAAGCTAGACTTGTAGTTCAAGGATACACACAAGAGGAAAGGATAGATTACACTGATATCTTTGCACCTGTTGCAAGACTTGAGGCTTTAAGAATCTTTCTTGATTTTGCTACATTTAAAAACTTCACAGTGCATCAACTTGATGTCAAATGTGCATTCTTGTATGGGGACATTGACAGAGAAGTCTATGTGTGTCAACCACCTGGTTTTGAAGACCCACAACACCCCCACTATGTGTGCAAATTAGATAAAGCTCTCTATGGGTAGCATCAGGCACTAAGGCTATGGTATGAGACATTATCTCAATTTCTTCTCAAGAATGGCTACACCAGAGGCACCATAGACGAGACATTATTCATAAGAAGATCAGGGAGGGACATGTTGCTTGTTCAAGTCTATGTTAATGACATCATATTTGGTTCCTCAAATGACTAAATGTGTAAAGACTTTGAAAGCATCATGAGAAAGAAGTATGAGATGAGTTCCATGGGAAAGATTCATTTCTTCCTAGGAATTCCAGTGAAGCAAATGGAAAATGGCTTCTTCATAAATCAATCTAAATATGTCAAGGACATCTTAGAAAAGATTTGAGATGATGGATTGTAAACCAGCTAAGACACCTATACAAAGAAATCACAATCTCAGTCCTAACTCTGAGGGGGAGGATACTGATCAGCATCGAGACAGGGCAATTATTGGATCTCTGATGTATCTCACTGTAAGTAGACCTGATATCATGTTTGCTACATGCATATGTGCAAGATATCAAGCTGCTCCTAAGGTGTCTCACCTCATCGTTGCCAAGAGGATACTTAGATACCTCAAAGGAGCTCCCAAACTGGGCCTTTGGTATCCTAAGAACAAAGACTTCAACCTTTATGGTCATACTGACAGTGATTATAGTGGCTGTAACATCAACAAGAAATCCACATCAGGAGGATGTCAATTTCTTGGTGGAAGGATCATGTCCTGGCAATGTAAGAAGCAATCATGTGTCTCTACATTAACTGTTGAGGCTAAATACATTGCTGCTGCTAGCTACTGTGCTCAACTACTATGGATTCAAAATCAGATGTTAGACTATCGCTTCAACTTTATGGAGACTCCCATTCATATAGACAACAAGAGTGCTATCTCAATCACTGAAAATCCGGACAAGCACTCTAAGACAAAGCATATCGACATAAATGTCATTTCATTAGAGATATTAATGAGAAAAATCTAATCAAATTGGTCAAAGTTGACTCAAATGAACAATATGCCGATTTGTTCGCTAAAGCTTTTGATGAACAAAGATTTAAGTATTTAATTACAGCTATTGAGATGATAAACCTTGATTGATTATTTTGTACAAAATGTTAAGTCTAATGTGTCTATTTACAACATAAGCCCTATTACAAAAAGTATTTCTTTAAAATTTTTAACGTATTAACCCTTCCGAAGAGAAATTTAGCCTCGGAAGATAGTCTTAATCTTCTTCCGAAGGAGAATCCTCTAATACAAACACATATTCCTAATAGAGTTATGCTTCAGATGACAAATTGATCATAGACCAATCTTCTTCCAAAGAAAACTTTCTACTTCTACGAAACCACATTTTCACTTCGGAAGCAAAATAGTCTTTACGACAGATTTTGCTTCGGATGCAAATTTGGCTTCGGAAGATAGTCAGGAGAGAGAAACTTAAAAGTTCTCTCGGAAGCAGTTATTGTTGGAAAAATACTTTAAAATTGTAATGAAAACATTTGGGTCCCACTCTACAAAAAGTAAGATTTTCTGGAATATTATTGGAGTATTTTGAATAAAACATCCTTACCGCCTCTGTCAAATAGTGTCATCTAACCTTATCGGTTTGATCTTTTACCCCATATTTAAAGGACTCCAACTCTCTTTTATACTTTCTTTACCACTGTCAAAACCCTAGCCTACTGTTTCCACCTTAATCTTCAAGCTTGAATTCCCTCCTTCTCAAAAATTCTCAAACAATCGGTCTAAACCTGCACCATAAACAGATTGCTATCCTTGATTCATCTGTGGATAGCGACTTTGTTCAAATCAGTCAGTTCCTTACACAATCCATATACCTTTCCGCTCTCACAATAAACCCACCATCTACTCTAACCATATATCTGACTTTTGGACAAATGATCAGAATGAAATCATCAACAATGAAAGGGTAATTCGTTTGAGAGCCTGTGGACAAGAGATAGTGGTAAGTGTAACCACTATTAGAGAACATTTGGAGCTTCATGATGCTAGAGTCCCAATTGAATTTCCAAGACCTGATTTAGAAGACACCTATGTTCAAATGGGATATGGTGGTGATGTAAGTAAGTCCACTGTCTACAAATTTAACTTCTCCTACAACTGGAAGTACTTACTACACATTATCCTTCATAGTCCATCTAACAAATTAGGAGGTTGGGATCAAATCCCTTATGAACTAGGCTGTTTAGTTCATGGGTTGGTCAAAGGCCTGAGGTTTAACTATTCCAGGTTTGTTCTGAATAACTTGAGGGGAAATCTCATCAAGAATATATTCTATATGCATCCTCGATTTACTCAGCACTTTATCAACTGTGAACTAGACTTGGATAAACTAGAATATAAAGATATTCTAGTAGTTCCTCAAATGCGGTCGGGTATCTTCCGAATGCTGAAGAAGATATCCACCAATTTCACTGGAAGGTTCACTCCTCAGCTTCCAGGTATGCTTGGGCCTATGGCTCCTTGTGACATCCCTGTTAAACCAACAGGGATAAACCCACACCAACCATCACCACTCCACTCTAAAAGGCCTCCTTACCTATCAAACACCATTATCAAAGATGTCTCAAGTGAACCCTTGTTCAATCTACTCTGATTGAACAAGCGCCCTCTGTTCAGCACAAAAAGGCTAAAGTGGAACACCGGGCTCCCACTTAGCTTGAGGTCCAACTTTCCATTCTAATTGACCTTAATATCAATAGTGAGTCTCCTCGGTCTCAACCTGATGAGCCCATCACCCAAACATTAAGCTCTTAGGATGAGTCACAATACTCTCCTAAGCAACCAAAAAGGACAGCCACATCACTGGCTCTGAGCCATTAGATGTTGACCAAGATCCCGGGTCATTAGGACTACCTACCATATCCTTCACTGACCTTTTAACCCAAGCTGATAAGGATTTCATGTTTCCTCAAAGCTATGAAGTTGATCTATCACACCTCTCTTTAGATCAACAGAGCAAAAGGAAACCTCTAATCTCTGACCCACATCAGCAACCAATAACTGAGGTGAGTCCCGCTGGTGTGCAGGGGACTCATGTAGGATCAGCTGCCACTACTAAGAGTCCCTCATTGAGCTCTAAGGACAGTGGTAACATTAATGAGAATGAGTCTACGAGAATTCTACCCATTGACATCTCTGAAAGAGATATCATTATGCAAAGGAATCCAGGGTGCCAAGAAACAACTACTGTGGATGAGGATGTACATACTAGGTATGTTGTCTCATCTCCCCGTGATTCTTCACATGAAGATGAGGGAAGACTGAAACTCACCATTGAGTACCTACTCTCTAAGGTCTCAGACCTTGAATTCAAGGTTAGGATCTTAGAAAACAGGTTTGCCACTCAGCAACTAGAGATTGAAGATCTCAACGTAAAACTAGCTGAGACACAGATTGAGAAGTCTGTCAGGCATGTACCAACTTACGTTTCTTTAAGTTCTTCCTCTAGCTCATCTACTTCTCAAGATGATGCTACTAAAAAGGGGGAGAATGTACAGAATCAAGCTCATAAGGAGCCTCAAATTTCTAAGGAACCTCAATCTTTGACTCTTACAACTTTATCCTCCCTTTACCCTCCACAAAAACAATCATCTACTGTTTTCCCACAACAACCACCTTTTAGTTTTCAAGTGGACCTAAGGATGCGCATCAACCTTCACAAATTTTTCATAGTGTTTCTTATGAGCTCCTCACTTGAACAACCATCCCCTGATGTTGCCAGAACCTACTTTGGAGCAGAACAGCTTCAAAGGCTCAGTGCACCACCTGCCACTCAGGTGGAAGTTGGTCAACCTAAGGTCACTATGGAACCTGAGATTTACTTCAAATGGGAAATAGGGACTGATGGCCCAGCAACTGCCTCAGTTGGGATATATGGTGCAACATCAAACTCTTTCAAAGTAGAAATTCAAGTTGCGGAAGTGATTGATGGCTTATCATCTCGGTCTGATGAACTGATTTTCACAGAGGCCATCCTTGATCAAGCCTCTAAGGTGAACAGTGAGGACTTCCTTACAACATATCTTTCAACAAAAATACCACAAGATCAACCACAAACTTCTTAACCTCATCGTTAGTCCTCTCAACCTCAACCCTCAAAACCAGAATCTCCAAAGGAAGCATCTTCTCATGATGACAAAGGTAAAAGGAAGATGACTAATGAAGAACTTCTTGAGGATGAGAGGTTGAATAAATTAAGAAGGAAAGGTAGACTCCCTACTGAGAAGTTGTTGGCTGCAAGCAGCAAAGCAGCAGCAACATCTCAGGAGGCTATCAATTAAAAGAAGAGGTTGGATGTGATTGACAGGCTCATCGGCCTGGGAGTAGCAAATGAAGAAATGCTACTACTCCCGCTTGATGAGCTTGTCAAATTGGAAGAGGTAAACTTGCTGCAAAAAGAAAAGGAGAATGCAGCAAGGTTGGCTAAAGAGGAGAAGGCAAGGAAGATGAGAGAAGAAACTAAGTTGAAGAAAAGGATGAAGAGGATAGCCTTCCTGTGCTCAAGCGGCTATTCTCAGGAAGAACTGAGTCCTAATGAGAATGAGATGATTCTACTTCTTGTCAGTAGAGAACAACATCAAATCAGTAAGGAAAGAAAGAAAGCTGCTAGGGAGAAAGCAAGGGAGAGAAAGAAGAAGGAAGAAGAGGCCAAGCTTGCAGCTGCTAAGAAAGTGGGAGATAAAGCCTAGATGAAAGCTTATCTCAGGGCACATGGCTTCACTGGCAGGCAAGTTGGGACAATGTCAGAGAAGACCCTACAATGACATGTCAGTGATATCAAAGCTGACATTCACTTAGGAAGAAGGAAGGAGGTATCTCAGGAGATACAGAAGATGAAACCCAAACCAGCACCCAAACCATAACCAACAACAACTGAAATCATCACTGAACCTATACACTTCTCTTTCCCCATCAAAACCGAACCCATCACTGAACCATACATGCCCGAACCCACACCATCCATCTTATAATTACCATCTTTCTCTGCCTCTTAACAACCACCACCACTACATATTCTACAACCCAAATCACAACCTACAACCCAATCAATACCCAAACCATCCTCTGAACCATCCAAAACTCCAACCTTAAAAGAGGTTAGGGAGATCAAAAGGAGACTTAACAACTGCTCAAGTGTGAGTAGCATCTCTTATGAGGAAGGATTCATCATACTAAAATACATTGATGGATCCTCAAGCTCTCTCATAAGAAATGCCTTCCTAGATCTACCCTGAGAGACTCTACACCAATCACTCAATCTGTTAGCCTTAAGCTCTGACTCATTAAATGAAGAAGAGAAAAAGCTAAGAAGAAGATTAGTAAACCTAGTGGACAATAGGAATGGGGATAGACTGCCAAACTTGCCCCTCATTCCTAGGAAGAAAATTACCCAGTAGAGGTTTGATGAACTTTCTCACAACTTCGTTGTGGAGAGGGAGAATGGAGAGGTAAACAGGTTCAATGCCTCATGTCTACTACACTTAAGTAGATTCGATATTGCTGAGTTAGCAGAGAGACCATTCACCAATCCCTCTAACTCCATGATAGTTGCTCACATCAGAAGATATATCGACAGCCTTCATCTTGCCGAATTAAACAAAAGGCAAGAACTGAAGAGGAGTTAAAAGTTGAAGAAGGAAGTGTAGTTTTGGTAGCATCAGCCTAGGGGGAGTTTATTGGATCTATTAAGGCAGATTTGACTAAAAAAACACTTAGAAAAAATCTATACAGCTAAGAGAAGTCTTCCGAAGGCTATGCTGCAACTTCCGAAGCTTACATAGTGATCTTCCGAAGAGCTTTCGAAGACTAAACTCAGTCTTCCGAGACTTGGAAGATATTCTTCCAAAGTAGACACTTAGAAGATTGAACATAAAGTCTTCCAAAGGCAAAGCTTCGGAAGAAGCTGAGTCTTCTAAAGTATAAATGGTTTGGAAGAACTTATTCTTCCGAAGCCATTTTAACATCGGAAGAATCACAGTTTGAACCAGAGGACAAAGCATGGTCTCACTAACACTTGCTGCCTACTCTGATTCTCTGCAAGATGCTTTCCACGTTCATGTGGTTGACCTTACTTTTGTCCATTGTTCACCATTTCTTAGCTAGTACAGCTGCCACCTTTAGTTGGTGACCAAAAGTTAAGTCATGGACCTGTCATGACTACCTTATCTTAGATAATACTTTATCTAAGATACCCTACCTCTAGAAATGTAGTATTATTTAGAAGTAAGTCCCAGCATGTTATCTTCGTATAACAAGCTATAGATAGTAGTATATATAGTCGCTTATTTTAACTTAGTATCCATGCTTCTACATGAGTCTTGTAATACCTAGTTGAGAGATAATATATACAAGTATCTTGAAAAACATTTCTTGTGTTCTTTACTTATTATATTATTATCAACTGAGTTCTTAATTCTACATTCATCAAATGAGTTATATTTAACAGTTTGTAAGAAACACTAAGTGTTAAGAGAACAATATCGATCCCGCACTTTCTCTTGCTCATCTACCGCTCAAGATGGTGCTACCAAAAAGGGAAAGAATGTACAGATACAATGACTTATGGAACCTAGCATTGCTATCACAACAACTTCCCTTGATACCATATCTTCTTTTTACTCCACATAGCAATATCCTACAACCATCTTTCCTTAGCCAGCTCCCATCACCATTCAAGTGGACACAAGGATGCTTATTGACCTTAACAGGTTTCTAACCAAATTTCTGATAAGCTCCTCCTTTTAACAACCCTCCCCTGATATAGTTGTTGCCTACTTTGGAGCTGAAGAGCTTTAAAGGTTGAGTGCACAACCTACCTCTGAAGAGGAAGTTGGTCAACCTAAGGTCTCTATTGAACCTGAGATTAGCTTCGAAAGGGACATACAGACTCATGGCCTAGAAACCGATTTAGAAGGGACAGGTAGTGCAGTTCAAGTTTCTTCCAAAGCAGAAATTCAAACTGCAGAAGGAATTATGGAACTGTCCTCCTTGTCTGATGATCTGTTCATCACAGAGGCTATTCTTGATCTAGCCTCTAAGGTAAATAGTAAGGACTTCCTTACAACTCCTTTATCTTAACCACCACAGGTTCAACCCCACTCTCCCCAACCTGAATCCTCTAAGCCTAAGTCTCGAAAGGCTGAATCTTCCTCTGATCCTAAGGGGATGGAAGCTCACTGTTGGACCTATTAAGGCCGGTGAAACCAAAACAACACTTAGAAAAAATCTATACAACTAAGAGAAGTCTTTCGAGGGCAATGCTGCAACTTCCGAAGCTTACAAGATGATCTTCCGAAGAACTTCCGAAGGATGAACTCAGTCTTCCAAAACTTACAAGATCTCCTTCCGAAGTAAACACTTAGAAGACAAAGTCTTCCGAAGACAAAGCCTCGGAAGAAGTTGTGTCTTCCGAAGGATAAATGGTTTGGAAGAACTTATTCTTCTGAAGCCATTTTACCTTCGGAAGAATCACAGTAAGAACCAGTGGACAAAGCATGGTCCGATTGACACTTGCTGCCTACTCTAATTCACTGCAAGATGCTTTCCACATTCATGTGGTTGACCTTACTTTTGTCCATTGTTTACCATTCCTTAGTTGGTACAGTCGCCACCTTTAGTGGGTGACCAAAAGGTAAGTCATGGACCTGCCATGACTACCTTATCTTACATAATACTTTATCTAAGATACCTTACCTCTAGCAATGTAGTATTTGCTTAGTAGTAAGTCCCAACATGTTATCTACATATATCAAGCTGTAGATAGTAGTATATATAGTCGCTCATTGTAACTTAGTGTGCATTCTTTTGCATGCGTCTTGTAATACTTAGTCGAGAGATAATATATACAAGTATCTTGAAAACCATTTCTTGTGTTCTTTACTTATTATATTATTATCAACTGAGTTCTTGATTCTGCATTCATAAAACGAGTGATACTTATTAAGTTTGTGAGAAACACTAAGTGTTGAGAGACTTATATCAATCCTGCAATTCGTATCAGAGCATCCAGACTTTTGATTGTTAGATCTAACCATACCAAATCACCCTTGTTTCTTCAAACTCACTCACTCAACCAAAATGGCCCTTAACCAGAGGTCTGCTGAACCAAGGACGGGAACCATGACCAAAGCTCCCATTATCACTCCTGATAACTTCAGGCGCTGACGTCAACGCATTGAAGGCTTTACTAAGTGTCAAGACTCTCGTATATGGAAGTCCGTTACTCATGGACCGTACATGCCAAAAGTGGCATCATCAACTGGAAATGGTGCTATGATTGAAAAGGAATTCGAAGGTTTCTTTGATGAAGACTAAAAGAAGATGGACATTGATAGCAAAGCTATGACTTTCTTGCTCACTGCCATACCAAACTCCATTATGGCAAGCTTTGAGCATTGCACCACAGCCAAAGAACTCTTTGACCTTTGAAACTGATGTACTCTGGTTCCTCAAAATCAAAAGAATCCAAGAAGGATGCTCTGAAGCAACAGCTTAAGAACTTTACCTACATTGATGGTGAAACCTTAAGCCAATAATACTTCAGATACATGGATCTGATAGCATATCTTCAGTCCATGAGTGTGACGCGTAAAAAGAGAGACATAGTAAGAAAGTTCATGAGTGTTCTTCCTCATGAATGGACTTTCTATTGTGTTTCTATCTGGAGATCTGAAAACCTTGGAACACTCACATGTTGCTGAAAGTGCAAGAAATCAACAGCCCAAGATGTACCTGACCTACATCCAGCAGCCATCATACTCATCTGGGCCTTACAACACTTTCCCTGAGACACCTAAGTGTCAACAAGCTTAACAAGGTCTTTTTCAGGAAAATTGTGCTTTTGTCTCAGGAAAGGAACACTCCAGTGATTTCCAGTTTTGTTCTGATGATCTAGAGTGTTTCAGCCCAAATGATGTTGAGGACATGGACATTGTCCAACAAACGTCTCTCCTTACCTACAGAGCAAAGAAGTTCTACAAGAGAACTGGAAGGCAATTCCCTCAAAATCCAGCAAATAGGAAATTTAGGTTTGACAAGACAAAGGTGAAATGTTACAACTATAACCAACTTGGTCACTTTGCAAGGGAATGCAAAGCTCCAAGATCCAATATAGGAGCAGGTCAAGCTTCCCAACATCATGCTACCACACAAGCTGCAACCAAGCCAACAGGGCAAACCGCTATTGTTGCTCAAGAAGTTGACTGGAACTTGATGGTGCAAGATGTCACTCCTGCACAAGCTCTCATGGCTGGCACAGATGATACCAAAGTATATGAATATCTCTGTACTCCTGACTATGTAGCTAAGGTTAAGTTGTATCAGGACTACAACTTGAAACTTAAGTCTGATATTGAGTCTTGAAACATACTGAAAGCTGATTTTAAAAGAGCAGAATCTGACTATAAACTAAAAATTGAAGAGTTAGAAAACACTGCGTCTACTTTAAAACATGAGCGCTCCAACTACAGGGCTCAAACAAAAGACTTAGTTTCAAAGTTGACTAAGGCTCACGCCCAGGTAGTAATAGTTGAGGCTGAAGCAAAGAAGTATGCTATCCAGGAGCATAACTTCAACAACATTGTTGATCAACATCTCACTCAAAGGAATGTTATCAAAACAAGAGTGGGTTGGGAACCAATGAAACTGCTCCACCACACTTACGTGTCTATTAGACAACCAAGATATGGTACTGATGAGCAAGAGGTTCCAACTGTTGACCCACCATTCCTTGAGAAGAAGAGTGATGTAACAATGGTTACCACCACCACCACAGAGAAGGACAAGGTAGAAAACCTTATCCCCTCAGCTGAAGACAAATCTCTAACCACCAAACAAAGAAAGAACAAGATCCAAGTAGCCAAAAGAACTACCAAGAAGGTGGCTAAGTCCAAAATGAAATTGACCCAAGGCAAAAGGGTGTTTTCATTTCAGCTAGATACCAAGTGGCTGGAAGCTCAGATTCAGGACAGGAGTATAGTACCAGTACTCCTATCCAACTGAAGTATCTGAAGCAAAAAGGGAAAGCTGTTGATGAGAACAAGAAAAGCAATAAACAATGGCCTGCATATCCCACTAAAGCCAACACTGAGTGCATAATGTGTATCCTGCATAATCAAATGGCCAAAGATTTTTTCTACAACCCTGCAAGCACACATTATGCAAACAGGGTTAAGAAAGGAGCAACCAAGGAAGGCCTCACATTTGGACCACACAACAAGGTTCAAATGTTGAAGAAAGGGAAGCAAGCTTCCGAACAAAATGCTTCCAGAAGAAACATCTTCTTTCGAAAGGAAAATAGCTTCAGAAGACAAACCAAAGAAAGTTCTGAAGAACAAGAAAGCCCATTCCCAACCTTTCGAGAAGAAGACTGCTTCGTAAGAGAAGGATGTGAAAGCTTCTTCTGAAAAGAAAGAAGCTTCGGAAGAATGCTCTGCTGCCCAAGCTTCATCAAGCTCATCTTTATTGATCAACCAAAGGATGGAATGGAAGATTAGAGAAGATGCTGCAGCCCAAACCTTCTCTTCCCAAACCACTATTGAACCCCCATGCTTACACTTTGGTTAAATTATGTTATCATCATTGGAAGAACCCAAGACTAACATGGGTTTCCAATAAAAACTAACGGTTTCACCTTTTGTGCAGGGACATCCATATGATAAAAATGGAAACATTTGGATTATGGATAGTGGATGCTCCAGGCACATGACAGAGTACAGATCTCTCCTTCAGCAATTTCAAAATTTTGATGGAAATCCAATTCAGTTTGGAGGTGAAGTCGGAGGATACATTTCTGGTAGAGGTAATGTGTCCAATGGTAAGTTAACAACTGACAAAGTACACTTTGTCAAACAGCTTGAACATAATCTCTTGAGTGTTTCTCAGTTCTGTAGGCAAAAGCATCAAATGCTTTTCACCGGAACATGAGTGCATTATCCTCAAACACGGGATGACAATTCCTAAGAAAATTGGTGCTTCTTAGATCTCCCAGGAAAGGGGATATGTACAAGCTGGATATGAACAATGCTTCCCCACTGGGTGAAATGTCATGCTTTCTTTCCAAAGCTAACAGTGATGAGTCAACTCTTTGGCATAAAAGAATGTGTCATGTTAACTTTAAGACAATGAATAAATTGGATAAGAATTACTTGGTACATGGTATGCCTAAAAAGGTGTTTTTTTTGTAAAGACAACTATGTTGCTTGTCTGAAAAGGAAGCAACACAGGGCATCCCACAAATCCAACGAAGTTAACTCTATCACTACTCCATTACACTTATTACACATGGATCTATTTGGTCCTACAAGTAAAATGAGCATTGGGAGGAAATCATATTGCTTTATGATAGTTGATTATTTTACTACATGGGTATTCATCTTAAGAACTAAGGATGAAACGGCTGAAACATTAAAATCTTTTATTTGTATGATAGAAAATCAAATTGATCATAAGGTAAAGACAATCAGAAGTGACCAAGGGACCGAGTTTAAGAATCAAGTTCTTGACTCATTCTGTAACTCAAAAGGAATTACCAGACAGTATAGTGCTCCTATAACTCCTCAACAGAATGGTGTTGCTGAGAGGAGAAACAAGACACTTATTAAGGCTGAAAGAACCATGTTGGTTGATTCAAAAGTACCTCCAACTTTCTGGGCAGAGGCAGTCAGCACTGCATACAATGTGCAGAATAGGGTTCTAATTGTTAAGCCTCATGGAAAACCCCTTATGTGTTATGCAACAAGAGGTCACCGTTCATTGGCTTTCTAAGGTCCTTTGGCAGCAAATGCAACATACTTAACACAAAGGACAATTTGGCAAAATTTTCCGAAAAGCAAATGATTCTATCTTTGTTGGATACTCTTTAAGCTCCAAAGCTTATGGAGTATACAACATTAAGAACCAACAGTTTGAGGAGTCATACAACATTGTCATTAATAGGCACACAACTTGTGTTAAGGGGAATGGCCCTAAATATATCTTCAACTTAGAATTGTTTCCCAACTATTCTAAACAACCTTGTGAGAATGTTTCAGCTGGAACAGGAACTCAAAGTGACTCTGATGATGATCAACTGTTTGAGTTTCGCAGACCTATTCCATACTCTTTAAGAAGAAATGAAGAACAGGCTCCTACCACTACAAGTCCTGAAAGTCTAAATATATCAGGAAACAATGGAGCTTCAACCAGTTGTCAGCAAAATAAGCGTCAAACCTCATCAGATGACAACTCCATTTCTCAACACCAAGCTGATGAAAATAGCTATCTGGAGGAACAGGCAACTGATGATGCTATCTTACATCAAAACATCATTGATGTTGTCACTCATTCATTCAAACAGTCCTTATTGAATGAAACAGAGACATCAGCTGGAACCAATTTTGCTAATCCTGATATGAATTATTTAAACCTGGATCTATCTATGCAACTAGATGTGATTCCCAGGATCAGGATTCATAACACATATCCAGCTGAAAACATCATTGGGGAAGTCTCAAAAGGTGTGAGAACTAGGAGACAAACTCATAATGAGAATGTATGCTTGTACTCATGCTTTCTCTCTTAAATGGAACCCAAAAAGGTGGAAGAATCCCCCAAGGATAACAATTGGGTTAAATCAATGCAAGAGGAATTGCTTCAATTCAAAAGGCAAAAGGTGTGGAATCTATGTCCACTACCACCTGGTCAAGTCCCCGTTGGCACAAAGTGGGTGTTCAGGAACAAAAGAGATGACAGAGGTTTGATTATCAAGAATAAAGCTAGACTTGTGGTTCAAGGATACACATAAGAGGAAGGGATAGATTACACTGATGTCTTTGCACCTGTTGCAAGACTTGAGGCTGTAAGTATCTTCCTTGCCTTCGTTGCGTCGAAGAACTTCACAGTTTATCAACTTTATGTCAAATGTGCATTCTTGCATGGTAACATCGACAGAGAATTCTATGTGTGTCAACCACCCGGTTCTGAAGACCGACAGCACCCGCACTATGTGTGCAAACTAGATAAAGCTCTCTATGGGTTACATCAGGCACCAAGGCTATGGTATGAGACATTGTCTCAATGTCTTCTCAAGAATGGCTAAACCAGAGGTACAATAGACAAGACATTATTCATAAGAAAATTAGGAAGGGACATGTTGCTTGTCCAAGTCTATGTTGATGAGATCATTATTGGTTTCTCAAATGAGCAGATGTGCAAAGACTTTGAAAGCATCATGAGGAAGAAATTCGAGATGAGTTCTTCCTAGGGATTCAAGTGAAACAGATGGAAGATGGCTTCTTCATAAATTAATCTAAAGATATCAAGGGCATTTTAGAAAGATTTAAGATGAATGATTTTCAACCAGCCAAGACACCTATACAAAGAAATCATAATCTTTGTCCTGACTCCAAAGGGAAGGATACTAACCAGTATCATTACAGGGTAATTATTGGATCTCTAATGTATCTCACTACAAGCAGACCTCATATCATGTTTGCTACATGCTTATGTGCAAGATATCAAGCTGCTCCCAAGATGTCCTATCTAATTGCTGTCAAAAGAATACTTAGATATCTTAAAGGAGCCTCTAAACTGGGCCTTTGGTATCCAAAGAACAAAGACTTCAACTTTATGGTTACACTGACAGTGATTATGGAGGATGTAACATCAACAAGAAAATTCACATCAGGAGGATGTCAATTTTTTGGTGGAAGGATCATCCCCTGGCAATGTAAGAAGCAGTCATGTGTCCATCAACTGTTGAGGTGGAATACATTGTTGCTGCTAGCTGCTGTGCTCAACTGCTATGGATTCAAAATCAGATGTTAGACTATGGATTCAACTTCATGGAGACTCCCATCCACATAGACAACAAGAGCGCTATCTCCATCACTGAAAATCCAGTCAAGCACTCTAAGACAAAGCATATCGACATCAGGTATCATTTCATTAGAGATAAATATAAGAAAAACCTGAACAAATTAGTCAAAGTTGACTCAAATGAACAATATGCTGAGTTGTTCACAAAAGCTTTTAATGAATAGAGATTTAAGTATTTAGTTACGGCTATTGGGATGATAAACATTGACTAATTATTTTGTACAATATGTTAAATCTAATTTGTCTATTTACAATATAAGCCCTCTTACATAAGGTATGTCTTCAAATTTTTATAGTATAAACTCTTCCGAAGAGAAATTTACCCTCGGAAGAGATTCTTAATCTTCTTCCGAAGGAAAATTCCTCTGATCCAAAGTTATCTTCCGAAGAGGTCTAAGCCTCGAAAGACAAATTGATCATTGATCAACTTCATTCCGCATGATATTTTCTTCTTCTTAGGAAGCATTTTTCTTACTTTGGAATCAAAATAGTTTTTATGACAAATTCTGCTTCGGAAGCAGAAATTGCCTTCAGAAGATAATCAGGAGAGAGAAACCTAAAAGTTCTCTCAGGAGCATTTATTGTAGGAAGAATACTTTAAAATTGTAACGGAAACATTTGGGCCCACTCTACAAAAAGTAAGATTTTATGCAAGATTGTTGGAGTATTTTTAATAAAACATCCTTACCGCCTCTGTCAAATCAGACCGCATAGTGTCATTTCACCTTATCGGTTTGATCTTTTACCCCATATTTAAAAGTCTCCAACTCTCTTTTCTACTTTCTTCACCACTGTAAAAGCCCTAGCTTACTATTTCCACTATCATCTTCAAACTTGAATTCCCTCCTTCTCAAAATTCTCAAACAATGGCTATAAACCCTCAACATAACCAAATTGCTATCCTTGATTCATCTGCGGATAGTGATTTTGCTCAAACCATTCAGTTCCTACACAGTCTATATACCTTCCCGCTCTCACAGTGAACCCTACCATCTAGTCTAACCATATGTTTGAATTTTGGACAAATGGTCAGAATGAAATCATCAACAATGAAAGGGTAATTCTGTCGAGAGTCTGTGGACAAGAGATAGTGGTGAGTGAAACCACCATCAAGGAACACTTGGAACTTCATGATGCTGGAGCTCCAACTGAATTCCCAAGACCTAATTTGGAAGACACCTACACTCGAATGGGCTATGGAGGTGATGTAACTAAGTCCACTATGTACAAATTCAACTTCTCTTATAATTGGAAGTACTTACTACACATCATCCTTCATAGTCTGTCTAACAAATCCAGAGGATGGAATCAAATCCCTTATGAACTAGGTTGTCTAGTTTATGGGTTGGTTAAAGGCCTGAGGTTCAACTACTCTAGGTTTATTTTGAATAATTTGAGGGGAAATCTCATCAGTAATACATGCTACATGTATCCTCGCTTTATTCAACACTTCATCAACTATGAACTGGACCTAGACAGACTAGAATATGAAGACATTCTAGCGGTTCCTCAAATGAGGTCGGGTATCTTCCGAATGTTGAAGAAGATATCTACCAACTTCACTGGAAGGTTTACTCTACTGCTTCCAGGTATACTTGAGCCAATGGTTCCTGGTGACATCCTTGCTTAACCAGAAGATGGTGAAGCCACACCAGACATCACCACTTCAATACCAAAATCTTCCCTCCCTATCAAACACCTTTACTAGAGACGTTCCAAAGAAACCCTTGTTCAATCTACTCTGATTTCTTCTTTCATGAAAACATATGAGTCATTATGTTAAGCATCTAATCCTAGCCTTTATGTTTGAACAAGCTCCCCCTGTTCAACCCAAAAAGGCTAGAGTGAAACACAGGGCTCCCACTCAGACAGAGGTCCAACTTTCTTCTCCCATTGACCTTAATATCTGTTGAGTCTCCTCAGTCTCAACCTGATGAGCCTATAACCCAAACCTAAAGCCCTCAGAATGAGTCACAATACTCCTCTGAGCAGCCAAAAAGGGACAGCCATATCACTGGCTCAAAGCCATTAGATGTTGATCTAGGTCCCGGGTCATTCAGTATACCCTCCATATCCTTCACTGACCTTTTAACCCAACCTGATAAGGATTTCATGTTCCCTCAAAGCTATGAAGTTGATCTACCACACCACTCTTTAGATCACCAGAGCCAAAGGAAGCCTCTGATCTCTAACCCACATAAGCAACCCTCAACTGAGGTGAGTCCCACCGGTGTGCAGGGGACTCATGTAGCCTCAGTTGCCACTACTCGTAGTCTCTCATTAAGCTCTCCGGACAGTGGTAATATCAATGATACTGAGACTCTGGCAACTTTGCCCATTGACATCTCTGAAAGAGAAATCATTGAGCAAAAGAATCCAGGGTGCCAAGAAACCACTACTAGTGATGAGGATGTACATAATAGAAATGTTGTCTTATCTCCCCGTGATTCTTCACATGAAGATGAGGGAAGACTGAAACTCACCATTGAGTATCTGTTCTCTAAGGTCTCAAACCTTGAATTCAAGGTTAGGACCTTAGAAAATAGGTCTGCACTCAGCAACTTGAGATTGAAAATCTCAAGGACAAACTAGCTGAGACACAGATTGAGAAGTCTGTCAGGCATGTACCAACTCAGGTTTCTTTAAGTTCTTCCTCTAGCTCGTCTACTTCTCAAGATGATGCTACCAAAAAGGGGGAGAATGAATAGAAACAAGCTTAATGGGAACCTCAAATTCTTGAGGAACCTCAATCTCTGGCTCTTACAACTTTATCCTCACTATACCCTCCACTAAAGCAATCTACTAATGTTTTCCCTCGGCCACCTCCTTTGACTTTTCAAATGGACATAAGGATGCTCATCAGTCTTCATAACTTTTTCACACAGTTTCTGATGAGCTCCTCACTTGAACAACCATCCCCTGATGTTGCCATAACCAACTTTGCAACAGAAGAGTTTCAAAAGGCTCAGTGCACCACCTACCACTCAGGTGGAAGTTGGTCAACCTTAGGTCACTATGGAACCTGAGATTTAGTTCGAAGGGGAAATAGGGACTGATGGCCTAGCAACTGCCTTAGTTAGGACAGATGGTGCAACATCAATCTCTTCCAATGTAGAAATTCAAGCTGTGAAAGTGATTGCTAGATTATCATCTTTATCTGATGAACTAGTTCTCATAGAGGCTATACTTGATCTAGCCTTTGAGGTCAACAGTGAGGACTTTCTTACAACTCCCATCTTTAAACAAGTACCACAAGATCAAACACAATCTTCTCAACCTCAACCTCAGCCTTCTTAACCTCAACCCTCAAAGCTAGAATCTCTAAAGGAAGCATCTCCTCATGATTACAAAGGTAAAGAAAGATGACTGACGAAGAAATTCTTGAGGATGAGAGGTTGAACAAATTATGAAGGTAAGGTAGACTCCCTGCTAAGAAGTTGTGGGTTGCAAGCAGCAAAGCAGCAGCAACAGCTCAGGAGGCTATAAATGAAAAGAAAAGGTTGGAGGTGATTGACAAGGTCATCAGCCTGGGAGTAGCAAATGAAGAAATGCTACTACTCCTACTTGATAAGCTTGTAAATTTGGAAGAAGCAACCTTGCTGCAAAGAGAAAAGGAGAACGCAGCAAGGTTAGCTAAAGAGGAGAAGGCAAATAAGATGAAGGAAGAGGCTGAACTGAAGAAGAGGATGGAAAGGATAGCCTTCTTAGGCTCAAGAGGTTATTCTGAAGAGGAGCTGAGTCCTCATGAGAATAAGATGATCCTGCTTTTTGTCAATAGAGAACATGATCAAATCAGTAAGGAAAGAAAGAGAGATTCAAGGGAGAAGTCAAAAGAGAGAAAGAAGAAGGAGGTGGCCAAGCTTGCAGCTGCCAAGAAAGAGGGAGATAAAGCCTGGATGAAGGCTTATCTCCGGGCATATGGCTTCACTGGCAGGTAAGTTGGGCCAATGTCAGAGAAGACCCTACAGCGATATGTTAGTGATATCAAAGCTGGCATTCGCTTAGGAAGAAGGAAAGAGGTATCTCAGGAGATACAGAGAATGGAACCAAAACCAGCACCCAAACCGCAACCCACAACAACTGAACCTATACCCATTTCTTCCCTATAAAAACCGAACCCATCACTGAACCATACACTCCTTAACCCACACCATCCACCTTACCATTGCCATCTTCCTCTGCCTCTCATCAACCACCACCACTATACATCCTACAACCAAAAACACAACCCAAAACCCAATCAATAGCCAAACCATCCTCTAAACCATCCAAAACTCTGACCTTAGAAGAGATTAGGGAGATCAAAAGGAGACTCATTAACTGCTCAACTGTGAGTAGCATTTCTTATGAGGAAGGATTCATTATATTATAATACACTGATGGATCCTCATGCTCCCTCACAAGAAATGCCTTCCTTGATCTACCCGAGAGACTCTACACCAATCACTCAATCTATAAACCTTAGACTCTAATTCATTAAATGAATAAGAGAAGAAGCTAAGAAGAAGATTGGTGACCCCACTAGACACTAGGAATGGGGACAGACTGCCAAACTTGCCCCTCATGGGTAGAAAGAAAATTGTCCAGTGGAGGTTTGATAAACCTTCTCACAACATTGTTGTGGAAAGGGAGAATGGAGAGGTAAACAAGTTTAATGCCTCATCTCTGCTACACTTGAGCAGATTTGATATTACTAAGTTAGCAGAGAGACTATTCAGCAATCTCTCTAACTCGATAATAGTTGCTCATATCAGAAGACATATTAACAGCCTTCATCTTGCTGAATTGAACAAAAGGTAAGAACTGAAGAGGAGTTAAAAGTTAAAGAAGGAAGTGTAGTTTTGGTATGTAACACCCGAAAGTTTGACTTTTTGGTAAGTTGTGCGACTGAGCCTCAACCGCCTGGGATTTATGCGACTGGAGGTTCAACCGCATGCTATTCGGCCGATTGAAGCTCAACCGTACGATTGGAGTTCAACCGCCCGAATGAAGAACGAACCGCATGGAACACATGCGACTGGGGTCCAATCGCATGGTGTTTATGCGACTGAAGGTCCAGTCGCCCCTGGACCAGATGCGACTGAGAAGTACCTATAAAAGGGGAGCAGCTCTCATTCTCCTCCCAACACTTAGAAATTTCAGTCGGGAAGAGCAGAGAG
>BJCO01793801.1:0-13222 GCA_018326465.1 Flaveria floridana | reverse complement strand
GTTTATGTCAAGTATAGTAAGTCCCTAATTACAATGGCCAGTTATGATTAGCCACTTACTTTACTCTTCGCACCCCGAGCATTACCTGTCCTGGCTATATTAGCATCTAAGTCTAACAATACACATACACCACATTACATGCACACATAGTACCAGTTAACTTTAAGAAAATATCTGATGGCACGCAGCTACTCAGATTGGCATTCTTCCCCTTTCCGTCCCATTTTCAGTTTAAGTTTAGGTTTATTTTGAAAATTTACCCATTTCACTTAAACTTTGGCTCTGATACCAACTTGTAAGGCCCCGTTCCCGGACACCTCACAGTTGGTCATTCATTGCACATAAGACATATATTTAAATAAAACATTGTAGCGGAAACATTCAAAAGAGGCATCTTATTTCATCATAAAAGCTTTTACAACGTATTACCTCATTTTCATTTACAAAATGGTCATAAATAGTGACCTCTAGTTTAGAAACATTAAAATTACATCTAAAGAAGATTACTTAAGTAATCCCTTTTATCGGGATCCTTAAGGAACCCTTGCATGCGACACATTGTGTGGCAGCATTATCAAAAGGAGAATGCCATCCTAAAAGAGAGTTGAGTAGCCACCTCGTGCCATCCCCAGCAACACTACCTGCCAACTGGAAACACATAAAAAGTCAACGTTGCTGAGTGAGTTCAAGTTTTATAATAAAACATACTTTGCTTTCGTTAAAGCGTTCTTTACATACATGCGATCATACATCATACTTACACATAGATAATATTATTATTATCTTCATCATCGTTCATTTCGTACTTTTATCATTATCTTTCCGAGTCTTTTGCGACAATAGAGTCGCTCACCTCATTAGCAATCACAAGGATTGCACGTCTTTCGAGTCTTTTGCGACAACAGAGTCGCTCACCTCATTAGCAATCACAAGGATTGCACATCTTCCAAGTCTTTTGTGACAACACAGTCGCTCACCTCATTAGCAATCACAAGGATTGCACGTCTTCCGAGTCTTTTGCGACAACAGAGTCGCTCACCTCATTATCAATCACAAAGATTGACCCTGTGTGCATCCTTCGGGGTAGCTAGCCCGCATCACAGTTGAGCTAACACCTGTCAAGGGTGTGCACGTCCATACATTTGCTTGCAAGCCTTTTTCTTACGTTCATTCGTTCATTCATTAATGCATGCATTCTTTCATTTTATTCCTTCTTTCATTATCTTCCGCTTTACGTTACATAATACTTTCGTTTCATTCGTTAATCATACACGTAAAATCACGGAAAGATAAACACGTATCGAAACAAGGAACATCGACATTTACAAATAATCATTCATCTCCATTATATAGGACCATATCATACTTGACATACATACATCATTCATACACATGCAATACTTTTGTAATCGTACCCAAAATAACTTCAAAGGTCTCAACAGCACTATTTGGGGCGACTGAGCATGCTTCAGTCGTATGGCCTCCATGCGATGAAAACTTAAGCGATTGGACTCCTATGTGACTATTTCCTCAGTCGCGTTAATGCACCTGTGCGATTGAGCACATATGCGACTGGGCTCTCAGTCGTATGACCTGTCATGTGACTGAACCTACAGTCGTACGTTTGACCGTCAGTCGTGCGTATGACCCTCAGTCATGCGTATGAACTTCAGTCGTCCCTTAGTCGTACGGTTGGCCCTCTAGTCGCCTAGCCCTAATTGTGCAGCGACTGAAGTTCATCTCGAACTGCAGCCGCGACATACGGCCTTAACACCCTTCTAAACTCACTTCAAGCCCGAATTAAACCTCCCAAACCTTAAAGAATCATACTTGGACATCATACAAACTCATACTAGTCCAAAATCATACTTTAAACATACTAAACATGATTACACCCAAATGGGTCAAATATACACTTTACAAAATCAGGTTTATATGTGATCCAGCCCCAAAATCGTTTGAAAACACATAAATGAGGGGTCCTAGAACTCACACAAGCAAGAAGAAGGTGAAGAGCTCCGTTTAGACTAGTTGCTCGACAAGTTTCAAGCCTGAATAACACCTTTCTCTTTTTTTTCCTCTTCTTTCTCTCTTTTCTCTCTTTTCTGACTGAGTTTGCGAGTATGGGAGAGGGTAAGAGCTGCCCTCTCCCTTAAATACCCCTCGTCCAGTCGCCCGAGCTCCAGTCGTGTAGGCACTTCAGTCGCCTGAGCTTCATGCGATTGGACCTTTAGCCGTACGATTGTCATGCATATGGAGCTCCAGTCATGCGACTCCATGCGTATGAAGCTCCAGTCGCATGATATCCATGCATCTGGGCCTCCAGTCGCATGACACTTCAAAGAAAGAAATTTTCGGGTGTTACAGGGGCGCATTACCCCCAATACTTAGGCGTTTCAGCAAAACTTCCATGAAGTACTGTTAAGGCTCATCAGCATGCACTTAGTATTTCCTAAGGCATTTTCTAGGCGCATGGGCTACTTTTTGGGTGCATTACCTCACTTAAAATTTCTAAGGCAGAATATTAGGCGCATGGGCCCTGTTTAGGCACATGACCACCTACTTACGTGTTTCTAACATACTTTTCAGTTCCAAATATCAATTCAACCTGTTCTAAGCTCATACAACCATTCTAAACACTAATCAAAGCATTTACAACCATAAATCATCGAACACATGCACATATACATACGATTACATACATATGACTTGTAAACATGTTTTACATGCATTTTCAGCCCTAAAACTTTTAAAAATATATAGAAATCAGGGTCTAGAAAATCACATGTTACAGCTTCCAAGCACAACTCCTTCAAACTCGAACTTTCAAAGATTTTTAACACCTAAACATGTCAAAAACACATGGCCGAACACATGTACACACATAAGAACATGTAAAAATCGGTTTCATGGTCAAAAATCCATAAAAACCGAACCAATTATGCTAAATTTGTTTACCTTGGCTGAATTCAGCTAATTTCTCACTCTAAAACCGAAGATCTTTTTGCTTTCTCTCTCTAAAACTGCTAAGCAGTTGGTGTGATCAGAGAAGTGGGCGGCCATGCCTATGTTAAACAAAATATTAATTTACTTTGTCCTTTTTACACTTTTAACCCCTCCACTTTGGTTTTACTTTCTTTTCTTGCAAATATACTTTTCTTGTCCTTTTTTTCTTATTTCTTTTTATTTATTTTAACTGACAAAATTTCCGGGTGTTATAAGTCCACCCCCTTAAAGAGGTTTCGTCCCCAAAACCTGTCACTCTTTGAATAACTGTGGGTAATGTTTTCTCATCTCTTCTTCAGTCTCACACATAGACCCAGAACCCTTCTAGTGTTTCCACTGCACCCGCATAAGTGGAACCACTGTATTTCACTGTCTCTTTTCTTTTCGATCGATGAGTGCCACTGGATGCTCCACATAATTGATCCGTTCATCAACCTCGATATCCTCTAGTAGGACAATCATGTCCTCATCGGCTAAACACTTCCTCAGATAAGATACATGGAATGTCGGATAAATTCCACTCAATTCATCAGGCAATTCTAATCGATAGGCCACCTCTCCTACTCGAGCGATGATTCGGAAAGGTCCTATATACCTCGGGCTTAGCTTGCCCCTCTCCCGTAATCAGATGATTCCCTTCCAAGGTGAGACCTTCAACATGACTCTATCACCCACGTTGAATTCAACAGTTCTACGCCTTTTGTCGGCGTACGACTTTTGTCTATCCTTCACTGCTTTCATGAAAGCCTTGGTCTTTTCTAACTTTTCAGTTGTAGCCTCGATCACCTCAAGGCTTCCCAACTCTTTCTATCCAATATCACCCTAACATACGGGTGTCCTGCACCTTCTAATGTATAGCATCTCATAAGGAGGCATACTAATGCTGGCATGATAACTATTGTTATATGAGAATTCAGCTAACGGTAAGTGATCGTCCCAACTTCCTTCAAAGTAGGTCACGCATGCTCGAAGCATATCCTCAAGCATCTGAATCGTTCTCTCAGACTAACCATCTGCCTAAGGATGATAAGTTATGCTAATGTGTAGCCTCGTCCCTATTGCATCGTGGAATCTTTTCGAGAACATGGATGTAAATCGGGCGTCATGATCCGACACGATAGACACCGGCACACCATGACGAGCTATAATCTCCTTGATGAATAAATCCGCCAGTCTCTCGGATGAATACGTCTCATGGATCGGTAGGAAGTGAGCATTCTTGGTCAAACGATCAACAATCACCCAAATGGTACTGTGCCCCCTCATCGTACGAGGCAACTTTGTTATAAAGTCCATGGTGATGTGCTCCCACTTCCACTCGGGTATATCCAATGGTTGGATCTTCCCGTATGGCTTTTGGTGTTCTTCCTTTACTTGCAAACAAGTAAGACACTTACTCACATACTCCGCTACGTCATGCTTCATACCCGGCCACCAATAATCCTTCTTCATGTCCTGGTACATCTTTGTGGCACAGGGATGAATCGAGTATCGAGTCTTATGAGCTTCATCCAATCCGCCCCTGTAGGTCTCCGTAACGAGGGATCCACATCCGTCCAAAGCGGGGTCTCACTCCGTGAGTGTTTTCTCCCAACTCTGAGACTAGACCTCTCATTCTTACAGAGTTAAGGCAATCTTCTTTCAACACTTCATCTTGGAATCCTTTTACTTGCGTCATCACGTCCGTGGTCATCACTAACTGATAATACTTCACTCGAATCAGCTTAGGTCTCTCTTTTCAGCTAAGGGCATCAGCCATAACGTTGGCCTTACCCGGATGATAATGGATCTCATAGTTATAATGTTTGATGAGCTCTAACCATCTCATCTGTCTCATGTTGAGATCCTTTTACTCGAAGAAGTACTTCAAGCTCTTGTGGTCGGTGCAGATGGTGCACTTTTCCTCGTATAAATAGTGCCTCCAAATCTTCAACGCAAAGACTACCGCTGCAAGCTCTAAGTCTGACTAGGGTAGTTGACTTCATGGGTTTTTAGCTATCGGGATGTGTAGGATATTACCCTTCCATGTTGCATTAACACGCAACCTAGTCCCGAATAAGAAGCATCTGAATAAACCACTAAGTCTTCACTCCCTTCGGGTAAAGTCAAGACAGGAGCTTGAGTTAATCTTGCCTTTAACTCCTCAAAAGCATCCTCCTGTTTTTGACCCCACATAAACTTCACATCCTTGCGGGTCAATTTGGTCAAAGGTGAGGCTATTTTGGAAAAGTCTTGGAGTGAATCTCATGTAATACCCTGGCAAACCAAAGAAACTACAGATCTCAGATGGCGTCTTTGGAGACTTCCATTGCATCACCGACTCAACCTTTATTGGGTCTACCAAAATTCCTTCAGCATTTACCACGTGACCCAAAATTTACACCTCACGCAACCAAAAATCACACTTAGAGAATTTAGCATACAACTTCTCTCTTCTAAGTGTCTCCAACACTTCGCGTATGTGGTCGGCATGTTCTTCCTCGCTCTTCGAATGAATCAAGATATCATCAATAAACACAATCACTGATTTATCTAACATTGGCCGACACACTCAGTTTATCAAATCCATAAAGGCAGCTGGCGTGTTAGTTAGACCAAAAGACATGACAAGAAACTTATAGTGTCCATAACGCGTGCGAAAAGTTGTCTTAGGAATATCTTGATCCTTTACCTTCAAGTGATGGTAACCAGATCGAAGATCTATCCTCGAGAACCAACTGGAACCTTGAAGCTGATCAAACAAGTCATCAATCCTCGGTAACTAATATTGATTCTTCACCGTCAATTTATTCAGTTCTTGGTAGTCGATGCACATCCGCATACTACCATCCTTCTTCTTAATAAATAAGACCGGAGCACCCCATGGAGAGATACTCGATCGTATGAACCCTTTATCCATCAACTCCTGCAGTTGAGCCATTAGCTCTTTCATCTCGTTAGGAGCTAATTGATATGGTGCTTTAGCTACGGGTTGAGCACCGAGTATCAGGTCAATCTAAAACTCAATCTCATGATCTGGTGGCACACTTGATAAGTCTTCTAGGAATACGTTCGGAAAGTCACATTCCACTTGTACATCAGACAATTGTGGTACTGACGCATCCACATCTTTCATGTAGGCCAGGTAAGCACTGCATCCATATCTCATGTACTTCCCTGCCACCGCCATCGAAATCACCTTTGGAACCGTAGTGACGCGATCACCATAGATAGTCACTCAACTTCCATCGGGCGCAACTAATCGAATCATCTTCTTGTGACATACGATGTTTGCCTCATAGGTTGCTAACCAATCTATCCCTAGTACTACATCGAATCCGCCTAGGGGCATCACATGTAATTTAGCAGAAAACCTATGACCTTCTAGTTCTATCGCACAGTCCTCGATCATATCAGTAATTCTAGTAGACTTACCAATAGTAGTTTCTACGTCAAAAGGTTCATCGATACTTCTACTACTAACAGACAGCTTAGAACAGAAAGCAGTAGAAATAAAACTCCTACTAGCACCAGAATCAAATAACACAGAGGCACAAGTTTGATTTACTAGAAACATACCAGACACGACATCGGGGTCCACTCTGGCCTCCTCCCGTGTCATCATGAAAGCTCTAGCGCTTGCCCTCTGTCCTCCTTCCTCCGGCTTCTTCTTCATCCCAGAACCCTCGGCCCGTGGCTTCTTGCAGTCCCAGCTCACATGTCCTTCCTCACCATAGTTATAACACCATATAACTCCACACATCTTCGCCACATGACTGTGCTTCCCACACTTGAAGCACACACTCATTCCCCACTTGCATTCACCTGTGTGCTCTCTCCCACATCTGCCACACATATTCATCCACGAGATTGATGACACCACCCTACGGCCATCCACCTTCATCCTTTTATTATTTGGAGTGCAACCACCATGTCCAAACCTTTTCCTTCCCCAACTTCTATCACCACCACCTGTTTTCTTCACCTCAACTATCGCCACCTCTCTTTCATCATACAGCCTACCCGCCAGGTCTACTACCGACCGAAAGGTACCTGGTCGGGCAGTAATCAAATTCCTGCAGATGTCAGTTGGCAATCCTTGGATGTACTTCTTTATCTTCCTCGACACGGGCGTCATCTGATCCGACACCAGCCTCTCCATTTTGTTGAACTTGGTGGTGTATTGCTGGTGGGTCATGGTGCTCGCCTCAAGCTGTTGGAACTCCCTCTCTATCTTGTCGAGCTCCCGGTGAGGACAGAACTCCTTAATTACTAGCTTCTTCAACTATCCCCATCTCATCCTACTAATGGCCCTGCTGCCCTCGGCTTGGACAATATTGTCCCACCAACACAAAGCCGAGTCAATAAAAGAGTGAGTCACAAACTTCACCTTCTGATCCTCCCTGCACTCACTAATCTCTAACACTGCCTCCATCTCCCTCACCCAACAGTGAGCAGCAGTAGCATTGCCATTGACATCAAAAGTTGGGGGCTTACGTCTCTAAAATGTCATATAGTTACAACCATGTGCAGTTTCCTGCACAGCTTCCTCCTCCTCCTCCTCACTCGAGACAACCGTCTCAGTCTCCGGTTATTCTCTTTCCTCTCTTCCTGTGGTCCTTCTCTTCACTTTCTACTCATCCTCCCTTACAGCTTTGATCACTTCTGTCACTACAGACAGCAGAATCGTCTGCATGACTTGATGGACTTCCTCTACCACCACCTCTTTCACTGAGGCCCTTAAGTTCACACTCTCATCACCACCTTCCTGGTGATGTACCTCAGGCTCTTCACGGGTCCTCTCAGCAGTCTTAGCCTTATTCCTAGTAACACGCGGTTTAGCACCACGTCCTCCCTATACTCCACCCCTAGAGGCCTTAGATGATCTACCTCCAGCCATTCTCTAATCACTATAAGATTCAAACACTAACACGGTCATTCAAGTAATAGCTCAGTTTATGTTAAGTATAGTAAGTCCCTAATTATAGTGGCCAGTTATGATTAGCCACTTAATTTACTCTTCACACCCCAATCATTTCCTATCCTGACTACTTCAGTATCTAAATCTAATATAAGCACATAATCAAATAGCAAACGCACATAAACTCGAATTATCGTTGGAAAAAGAAATACCTGATGACACATAGCTACTTGGCTGGCATCCCTTTCCTTTAGTCCCATTCTCAGTTAAGATTAGGTTTTTGAAAATATTTTACCCCATTCACTTAAACTTTAGCTCTGATACCAACTAGTAAGGCCCCGTACCCGGGTACCTCACAGTTGGACAATCATCGCATCATTACATATATAATACATATTTCATAAATTAAGCAGCGGAAATAGGTTATCAAAAACCATTCATTTCATTGATAATATTGTTGTTAATCAATACAACATTGTTAAATTACAACACCCTCATTCAATAGCATTACAAAACAACAATATTATTATGCGTGAATGGATGCCAGTCTTGCCCTACCGAACAGCCTCCCTCTGTGCCATCCTCAGCAACATTACCTGCCAACTGAAAAAGCATAAAAGTCAGTGTTTCTAAGTGAGTTTTAGTTTTGTAAGTATTAAAATACTTTATACGGTTCATATATGAAAATACTTTCTTTACTTCCGTATGTAAGCATTCATCGTACATACAACAAGGCATAACCTTATTCTTCATTCATTATCTCACATATTCGTTCGTTTCGTATTTTATCATTATCTTTCATAATCGTTCATTTCGCACTTTATCATTTTGTTTGTTTCGTACTTGATCATTTCGCTCGTTTCGTACTTTATCATTTCGCTATGTCAAGCTTTTCCCCTATCGTGGCCTGAACCCACCATTCCGGGCACAAAGCCTCATTATTATCTGGCACAAAGTCCGTGGCCTGAAACCACCAGTCCGGGCACAAAGCCTCATCATTTCTTGGCACAAAGCCCGTGGCCCGAAGCCACCATTCCGGGCACAAAACCTCGTCATTTCCAGGGTCGAGTGAAAAGGATCTTGTTTCGTACTATGGATCAGTCACCAAGACTAATCTCCCTATGTGTGAACCCTCATAGGTTAGCCAAAATCGCACGCTATAATAAACACAGTTGAGCTGACAACTCTCCTGAGTTGTGTTCCTCCTTCCATTCTACTTGCAAGCCTTTTCTTTCTTTCGTTCTTGATGTTCCACTTTCTTATCATTAATCATATCTCTTTCTTTAATTATAATACTTTACATTTATCATTATAAACACACTATGTAAAGTTATACGTCAATATACATAAGGAACATAAGAACAAAGCATAATTATGCATAAAATAATCATATATAAGCCTTAGGTCAAACTAGGGTCAAAACACTAAAAATATGGATTCCCAAAAATTCAAAAAAAATTTCTAAGTGTTAGGCGCTTTAACACTATGTAGGCGCATGAGGCCTGTTCAGACGTTTCATCACTATTTGGGCGCATGACCCCATACTTAGTTGTTTCTCACTTTTGGGTGCATTAATTGTTTAGGCGCATGAGCCTACACTTTGGCGCCCGAGTAAAATTTGAGCGCATGAACACTATTAGGGCGCATCACCCCCCAATATTTAGGCGTTTCAGCAAAACATAGGCGCATGAACTACTGTTCTGGCGCATCACTATGCACTTAGTATTTCCTAAGGCATTTTCTAGGCGCATGGGCTACTGTTTGTGCGCATGACCTTACTTAAAATTTTCTAAGGCAGAATATTAGGCGCATGGGCCTTGTTTGGGCGCATGACAACCTACTTACGTGTTTCTAACATATTTTTCAGTTCCAAATATCAATTCAACCGGTTCTAAGCTCGTATAACCATTCTAAATACTAATCAAATCATTTACAACCATAAATCATCAAACACATGCACATATACATACGATTACATACATATGACTTGTAAAAATGTTTTACATGCATTTTCAGCCCCAAAACTTTTAAAAATATATAGAAATCAGGGTCCAGAAAATCACCTCTTATAGCTTCCAAGCACAACTCCTTTAAACTCGAACTTTCAAAGATTTTTAACACCTAAACATGTCAAAAACACTTGGCCGAACGTATGTACAGACATAAGAACATGTAGAAATCGGTTTCAGTTCAAAAATCCATAAAAACCAAACCAATTATGCTAAATTTGCTTACCTTGGCTGAATTCAGCTACTTTCTCACTCTAAAACCGAAAATCTTTTTGCTTTCTCTCTCTAAAACTGCTGAGCAGTTGGTGTGATCAGAGAAGTGAGTGGCCATGCCCATTTTAAACTTTAAACAAAATAATAATATTATTTTGTCCTTTTTACACTTTTAACCCCTCTACTTTGGCTCTCCTTTCTTTTCTTACATAATACTTTTCTGGTCCTTTTATTTCTTATTTCTTTTCTTTTCTTTTAACTAACAAAATTTCCGGGTATTACAGAATATTTGGATGCACAAATACATAATTGCAAAATTGTTAGTGAAATACAAAGAAAGCTAACTTACTTGGACATTTTAGCTTGATTTGACTTCAAATTCATTTATCATATATTGAGTTCAACTAATGACGTCTAATTACATTCATCCTGCAACTGTAAATTGATTCTCGATTCTTATTGAGTGAGTACGAGTAGTTTCTTGGAACTTTGGGACGGGTATCATTACCGTGTTTCTTAATAAACGATTACATGGATTAAGAGTTGTCATTTGTAATAATTGTAACAACCGACCCCGAGGTCAACATTCTAAACCCTGATTCTCAACGACAATTGCTACTATTATCAATGCCTGTAATATATTTATTATTACTAATTGATTTCTTTTATATAATTATTAGTATGTGTTTAAAATTTCTAGATGCTACGTTAGGTCTTCCGGAATAACATAAGTTAAAGATCCAAAATTTAACGTAACACGCCAAAATGTTAGAATTAAATTGAAAACAATTAATTTTGTGTATGTACACAAAATTCCCGAATTAATTATGATCATACACATCAAAACCTTAAAAAAGGTTTAACTAGAAACTATCACCTAAAATACTACACTACACAACAAAACTATACTACTTATACTAAACTACAAAAATAAAAATAAAAAAAAACACACACCCACACACCCACTCTCGGCCGCCCCCGTCTCTCCCAATCCCCTTCTTCCCTTGAACCCCACAATACACCTTACACACTCCACTTCCCTAACTTCACCCCATACATGCAAGATTCAAAACACACACACACAACACTCTCTTTTCTTTCTACCTCTCGGCTCTCATCCAAAACACACACATATTCTACACAATTTTAGCAAACTAGTGAAGAACACCAACATTTCATCATCATCCAAGCTAGAACCAAGCAAGCAAGTGCCATTTGAGGGACTTTTGTACACCACTCTTGCAAGAAAAAAGTGTTCCAGCCCTTATTCAAAGTTCATCACTGATTTTGGCCTCCTAAAACTCTCAAACTCACGGTTCATACAAGGGGTAAGCTTTAACACACCCAAATCAAGTTGTTTCTTGTATTTTGCTTCAATAAATAGCCAAAACCCTTACTTTCTTGTTTCTAGCAGAATCTTACGGCTAAAAACTTGTTCTTGGAGAGTTCTTATCATCACAAAATGTATATACCATGTTATGTTGGGAAACATGTGGTTAGAACACAAGTTACACCTTAGAAAACCCTCTTTTTACATAAAATAACACCATTTATGCACATGCATCAACCAAGACTCATAATCTGCTCAAAAATAATTTTTTGAACACGTTAATAATCTGATTTTAAAGTTATAGTAGTGATTAGGTGATGTTTGGGTATCAATAGTAGGATTTACACTAGTGCAAATGGTGTAAATCATCAAATTATTGCAACACATGCATGATGCATGTTAGATCTGAGAACTTTGATGTATTTTCAGTAGATTTGGGATTATTGAAAATGTTTTAAGTTCATATGATGGCTGGAAATATAAAAGCAGGAGGTAGGGCTCAACATGGACTAATTTTGAGACCCGAAAAGGGTGAAAAATCACTTAAAATTAGAAAAATAAAGGATATTTCCATTTTTAAAAGAATTCCAGGCTCTAATATGGAAATAATAGGCAAAGTGGTCGAACTTGGTGGTATTTGGGTTAAACACATGATTAAATGAAGTTAAAATGTGGAAAACGGAACTTAATCGGGTAATTTTTAAGTAAAAATTTTAAAAATAGTAAAAGAGACCTAAAATACACAAAGGACAAAATATTTCAGTAAGTTAGGGAATTTGAATCAAGAAATAGGTGAAACCTAGAATTGAAACGGATTCGGACGTTCGATTCCAGGCGAAAACGCGTTTTAACGGGTAAAACATAAAAAATGACATTTTAATCAAAAGAGCTAAAGAGCATATTATGATAGATTATTAGACTATTTATAAGTCATTAAATTATGTTTAAGGGTGAAGTGGATGAAAACAGTAGGATTTAAAACAAACCGTTAAAAATCTTATGTTTTACCGTAACCGGTAACCTAAAAATATAAGTTCTAATTACTTCAAATTAGGTTCTGGAAATATTAGAATTTAACATGTTAAAAATGCAATAGTAAACTAACAAGGGGTCATAAAAATCAAGAATCAAAGAAAACAAACTTTAGGGTAAAAACTATAAATCTTGAAACTTGATGGACTAAACTGAAATTATGATTTGTAAACACCTCAAAGATGAGTCTGGAAATAATAAGTTAAAATGAGTCTAAAAATAATATAAATGTTGGGATTGTTGGACACATTATCAAAGTAGTTGAACCATTTAAACTTGAAAACGCAGTGGAATAAAACCTTAATATCATGTTTTATAATCTGAAAATTAAGGCACATAACTTAATTTCAACAAACCAGAACATAGGATCATTTATATGTGTATGAACTAGCTATCAAGAAGAATAAAACAACCAAAACACCCAAAAGATACAACCTTTGTAGAGCTGTCAAAAACATGAGATTTGATGAAGATGGAGCTGTTTTTGAACGACCAAAACACCAAGGATAGGTGTCCTCAAGCATCCATACCCTCAAGCATCCATACCCTCAAGCATCCATACCCTCAAGCATCAAGCAAGCACCTTTTTGCTGGGATTTTAAACACCAAAAACCAACCAAGGAGTGCTACAAATCCACATTTCAGCCTTGAGTTTCTTCCATAAAATAGAGAGAAAACTTGTTCTTGGTGGTCTTTTGCATGTATGAGAGAGAGAGAGAGATTGAGTATGTG
>BJCO01793799.1:0-13351 GCA_018326465.1 Flaveria floridana | reverse complement strand
ACACACAACACCCGAACACACAAGACATACTTATAAGCACACATACGGTTCTAGAATCACCTAAAAACTTCAGAAACTCGAGAATTCTTACCAAAAGCTTCCAAGTTTACGGATTCTTCTCCAAAGATCCGAGGGTTTTCTGCTCCTTTTTCTTTCTCTCTCTAAAGATTTCGAATGCAGTGAAAATGCAGACAACGTGGGTGCCATACCAACTTTTGTACAAGGAATTAATAAAAGGTTTGCCCATTTGACACTTTTGGCCCTTAAACAAAAGTAACTTTTGTTTTTCTTTCCTTTCTCTTTCTATTTTATTCTTTTGAATCCTTTACTAAAAATTTACGGGTGTTACACTTCAAAATTTAGGAAAATCAATTTATTTTCAAAAGTTTCATAACTTATTTTAATTTTAATCAAAAGCTTCATTATTTTTGATTTAAATTGAAACAAGTAATGAAACATTTGAACTGAAATTGAAATAAATTATTAAATTTTTAAAGGTAAATTGATGTTTCCAATTTTTTTAAGAAAAATAGTTATTTTGATCAAACCTCATAAAAACCAAACTTAACTCTTAAATACATTATAAACACATGACATATTAAATAAATAGAGTAATAAACAATGAACATATGGTCATTTGGCATTTTCTAATTAAAGAATATATGTATAAAAGTATAAAAAATAATCATATTTTATAAATACTAATATCATATTATTATTTTAACTATTTAAGATTATTAAATATAAAAATTATTATATGTTGTTTTTATATATATACGAATATGTGTAAAAAACACAAACTGAATTTTTTAAAGTTAAGCAATTTAGCTCTCAAGCTGACTTAGTTCACCTCGTTTATATAACAAACCAAACCGGAGCCCATATTTCAAATTTATTAAAACAATTAAGTCAGCTTGGTTTTACTTATCATTACACAAACAGAGTCCAAGCTCATCCTTGCTTGACTCGGCTCGTTTTTAGCCTTATAAGAGCATTCACAATCCATCTTTCATTCCCATTCTTATAATTACCCTAAATATTATTATTTTTTCTCTCACCTTTTCAATTAAATAATATTTTTTCATACATTTATCATTATATTTTCTCTCATCCATTGACAACCACTTTCAAAATTATTAAAAAATTTATAAGGGTTGTATCGTGTTTCCTCATACGCTACAATCCCCATAAATATTCTATCTATTTCACCCACAATCACGCACGACAATCCTAATAATATATAACACTCACATATATACGAGTAACGGACCGTGAATGCTCTAATAATTTAGAAGGATACAAGGTTACAATCTCCCACAAACTTACTGCTTCCATCACCGGGTCAAGTCCGACCCGACTGCCACCGTGGCACACAACTCACTACCCCTAATAATATCCACGTGGCACACCACAAATTGTTCCCTCTTTATCCATGGAAAAATTACCCTCATTACAATCTCCGTTAACGCCCCTACTTTTCTCTCAAAGTAGAGAGAGAAAGTTGTGAGAATTGTTGTTGATGATACCGGAGACATCTAGGGTTTGTGAAATCTGAATCGGATTATCTCCATCAATTCTGATTATTTTCATCCATTTTCTTCTATATAATGGCCACACCATTGACCGGATTGCAGCGCCGTGACGTCGGAGGTGTGGCGGTGATGGCGGCCGCCGGAGGAGCGACGGTGAACCAGATCGATCCGTCGAGTAGTGGTAACTCCTCGTCTTCAAAGAAACAGAGTTCGCCTATTCATATCTTCTTGTATTTTCATAAAGCGATACGGTCAGAGCTCGATGCCCTACATCGCTCCGCTATGTATTTTGCTACTAATTCGCATGTGGAAATTGAGCCTCTGCGTAAGCGGTATCACTTTCTTCGTTCGATTTATAAGCACCACTGCAATGCGGAAGATGAGGTTTGTGTGTAATTTCCGCTTAATTTGTTTAATTCGATGGTTAATCGCGTTAATTGTTGGATTATATGCGTTATGTGTTTAGTTTTCTTTGCTTTCATCGTGGTGAGTGCTGAGGATTGTATATTTCAGTGTTTGAGAGGGATTATGTATTTAACTCATCTCACATACGAAGCTGAAGTTACAACCTATTTTATCTGAGAAATAAGTGGTAGTTGACATAGAAATTTAGAAAAAAGGTTCTAGGTGTGGTGTATAATGAAAATTAATAAACTTTGTGGTGGTGTGTTAAGAAAGCTTAAGAGTTTCAAGTGGAAAAGAATTGGAAGTTTAGAGATGCAAAATTTGCATATATGTGTTTCTGACTGGACTGTGTAAAATGTATTAGATATGTTTCATGCTAATTTTTTTGATAGTGTTGAATGACTTTGTTGGGAGAATATTGGTTGGAGTTGGTGCTGGATAGAACCGTCTCGAGAAATTGTGTAAAGATGGGAACTATTAAAACAATTAATGAGATGCCACACAAGGAATAGGGCTAATGTTTGTAACAATTGGTTGTTTTCTGATTTAATGATGATTGATTAGGAGGAGGAGGGGGGATTTGGACAACATGACATCTTTTTGGTGTCCTTGAACACTCAATCTGTTGGATCTATGCAGGAAGCGAATAAACAATTTTTTATGTTCAGTTTATGCCCATTAGTTTATGCTAATTCTCTTAAGATGGTTATACGAGATCCTGGGAAGCTCAGAAACAATTATGGGAAATGAGTTGAATTTTTTGAGATCAAGGTTTAAAAATACGGAATTAAGCCTCGACGCGGTTTCCTTTCGCCTCATGAGGCGTAAGCCCGAGGCGGAATTAAAAAATAAATATAAAAATTATATATCTAATAAAAAATAAAATACAGACTAATTTCATCATCGGATTCATCAAAAACATCATAAACACACATTAAATAGACATGGAATGTTTGAAGCTGACACAAAAAATCTAATATCGAAAACAAGCAGAAAAATCCCCTGAGGCGCCACTGAGGCGCAGCCTTTCTTAGCGCCTCAGCCCTGTGAGGCGCACACACCCTATAAACCCCTGAGGCGCCGCCTCAAACTCGGTTTCTGTGCGCCTCGCCTCGAGGCGCACGCCTCAAACGCTTTTTAAAACAATGGTTGAGATGATGCTTTAGGTACTGGGTAGGATACTGAAGAGGACAAGAAAATATCAATTCTAATATGAAGAATGATACTCAGAAGTCAGAAGCAGCCTTATTAAAGTTAATTTTTTTTTTTTGGGTGGGTGGGAGGATGTTAAGTTGGTTCTGTTGTATTTAATATACATTAATGTTACTGGGCTGGAATTTTGATGATTGTAATATAAAAAGAAAAACTCCAGGACTCCAGGTATTAAGTCCAATATATATCATGAATTACTTTAGTTATGGAAGACATATCTGTTTTTGGGATCACATTCTGTATTACATCATAGTATCATACAAAAACTAGGAATTGCATTTGAATGCTAAGATAATCAAGCCTCTTATCTTTTTTGTTTCAGTAATACATTTTTTTTTTAAATTACGAAAAGATAATTAAAATTGGGGTATGGATTAGGAGAGATACTATGCAAGCAAGTTGAGTTCTATTGATATTGATTTTACAGGGAGTTTTTTTTTTCTTTTTTAAATCATAGATGTTGAGACCGTGGTGATTAAGGAGGGGGATTTCTGATCTTTAGTTAACATATTAAATGATTGATTGTCTAATTGATGCATATGTTATGTGCATGGATACCTTGTTAGTTCTTAGCAGCATGGGAATTGGATTGTGCTAGTTTTGGCACACAAAATAAACACAATAACTTAACAAGGAAACAATGCGAATACTTTTTAGTTAATACGAAATAATCCAACAAAGTAGTTGCTCATTGGCAACCTTTGTAGATGCCCTTCACTAGAAAATTGTAAAACTAATATTGAGACCCTTACATAAATATCCAGAGTTTTAACTTTTAAATTGGAATCTTTTTCGGTACTATTCGTGACCCCAAAGGCCCAAACTACAAAAATTTACCATTTTGTCTGAAAGTAAAGGCCTCTACTGTAGACTCCGTTTTTATGATGGTTTCTTGTCGCCAGATCGATGTAATTTCTTTATGAAGTGCTTACTATAATTAGGTTTCAGTTCACTGTTTTGATTTTGTCTGGCACTTAGCCAGCAGTCAACCACCATCAAACATCACTTACCAACAGCGTCCCTTTTAAACACGTGTTAAATGACTGCTTGCGGACATTATATAAATGAATGTAAAAAGTTAAGTTTCTTTGTCACCCTGACTAGATTAATCTTCCGCAAATCAACTTTAGTAACTTTATATTTCTGAAATTTACCTAAAGCAGCATGTGCACTTGCATATGGTTAGTGATTTAGTGGTGGTTTCTTAAATTAGCTTCTACGTATTGGTCGAAAGGTCAGAACTGCAAGACTACTATTACTCTACATAAGATTTGTAGGATTGTGATATGGATATTACTTTCGCATTGACAGGTTATCTTTCCAGCTCTTGATATACGTGTCAAGAACGTGGCTCGAACTTATTCTCTTGAACATGAAGGTGAAAGTGTCATTTTTGATCAACTCTTTACATTACTGGACTCAGATATGGAAAATAAAGAAAGCTTTAGAAGAGAATTAGCATCCTGCACAGGGGCCCTTCAAACATCAATTAGCCAGCACATGTCCAAGGAAGAGGAACAGGTAATTCTGTTTAACAGCAACTTTGATTAATAAAGATATAGTCATTAATTATTTTTTCAATATTTTGTAGGTCATACCCTTGCTTGTTGAGAAATTTTCATTCGAAGAACAAGCTTCATTAGTTTGGCAGTTTTTATGCAGCATTCCTGTAAACATGATGTCAGAGTTTCTTCCATGGCTTTCGGCCTCTGTATCTTCTGATGAACGACAAGAAATGCGTAACTGCTTATGCAGTGTAATCCCAGAAGAAAAGCTTCTTCAACAGGTGCATTCTTTAACATAAGATTGTATATACACCTTTATAATTGTAAAAACATTCATATACTTATTCCTGTCTGACCAATATTGTATCCATGTAATTAAAGATTATATTCACCTGGATGGATGGTGTCAATGTTATCAAGAAACGAAAAAAATTAGAAGATGATGCCACATATCAGTGTTCTGCAATGGCTGAAGGAAATTGTGCATGTTCATCCTCCCGACCCAGAAAACGAGAATCTTCCTTGAGGTCTTCAGACTCACCTCTGGATCAGCCTATTGATGAAATATTGCACTGGCACAAGGCTATAAAAAAGGAATTAACTGATATAGCTGAAGCTGCTAGAAAGATACAATTATCTGGAGATTTTTCAGATTTATCTGCATTTAATAAGAGACTGCAATTTATTGCAGAAGTTTGTATATTCCATAGGTACTATAATAACATACCATCCTAAAATTTTTATGTTTTTGATATTGCGTCTGAATTAATACTAGTTTTTTACACTCTGGGTGCAGCATTGCAGAAGATAAAGTTATATTTCCTGCCGTAGATGCTGAACTGTCATTTGCCCAGGAGCACGCAGAAGAAGAAAGTGAATTTGAAAAATTTAGATGCCTCATTGAAAATATTGAAAACGATGGAGCAAACTCATCTTCATCTGAATTTTGTATTAAATTGTGCTCACATGTCGATCATGTAATGACCATCATTGAGAACCACTTCAAAAACGAAGAACTTCAGGTGACCTTGCTTACAAAAAGAACACATTTTTTTCTGTATTTTATCTTATGTAATTGTAAATTCATATAATACATGTAGGTTCTCCCACTCGCACGCAAGCATTTTAGTCCCAAAAAACAACGAGAGCTTTTATATCGAAGTTTATGTGTGATGCCTTTGAGATTAATTGAGTGCGTGTTACCATGGTTGGTTAGATCACTTACCGAAGAAGAAGCAAAATCATTTCTTCATAACATGCATATGGCAGGTTTGTTTGTTTATTGATTTGAAATTAACTTTTGGAACTGTTATACCTTTTGTTGCTAATTAATGAATTCATCAATTATTGTGGTGTTTTGGTTAGCCCCTGCTTCGGATGTTGCACTTGTCACACTCTTTTCGGGTTGGGCTTGCAAAGGCCGACCACGGGAAACATGTTTGTCGTCCAGTGCAACTGGCTGCTGTCCCGCAAAAGCATTTTTTGAAGAAAATGATGGTTCGGATCCACCTTTTTGTCCCTGCAACCCTCCAACCAAGCGGCCCAATTCTACCTCACAAAAAGAAAGCAACAGTTTTGGTTCTCCTGGAACCGTAACCGTTCAAGCAAAACAATCTTGTTGTGTTCCCGGGCTTGGAATGAATAGTAACAATTTGGTAGCAGGTTCCACAAAATCTTTACGGTCTTTATCCTTTGGGCCATCGGCTCCTTCCTTAAGTTCCAGTCTTTTTAACTGGGAAACGGGCATAAGTTTAATTGATGAGGGTACGGGTCGGCCAATTGATACAATTTTTAAATTTCATAAAGCAATTCGAAAAGATTTGGAGTTTTTAGACGTTGAATCAGGAAAACTAAATGAGTCAAACGAGAGTTTTTTACATCAATTTAATGGCAGATTTCGTTTGTTATGGGGTTTATATCGAGCACACAGTAATGCAGAGGATGATATTGTGTTTCCTGCATTAGAATCAAAAGAAACTTTACATAATGTGAGTCACTCGTATACCTTAGACCACAAGCAAGAAGAAAAGCTTTTTGAGGATATATCAAGTTCACTGTTTGAACTTTGTGAACTTCATGACAAAAGCAATTCTGTTTCTTCTAATAGTAATGGTACTTCAAGAAATTACAGTGAGTTGGCGACTAAGGTTCAGGGGATGTGCAAGTCCATTAGAGTAACCCTAGATCAGCATATTTTGCGTGAAGAACTTGAACTTTGGCCTTTGTTTGATAGACATTTTTCTGTTGAGGAGCAAGATAAGCTTGTGGGTCGAATAATTGGTACCACGGGTGCCGAGGTGTTGCAATCAATGTTGCCATGGGTGACATCTGTACTTACTCAGGAGGAACAGAACTCAATGATGGACACATGGAAGCAAGCTACTAAGAACACAATGTTTACTGAATGGCTTAATGAATGGTGGGAAGGATCTTCATCTTCAGAGGCATCACCATCTGAATCAGATAAAAATGTTTCACAAGGTTAATTATTATGATTTGTGCAAAAAAACAAAATACAAAACTTTTATTTGAGGAAACCAACGCCCAAAAAATTTATTCGAGGTAATCTAGCCCAGTAATTGGGCAAAAATGATTGGCATGGCGGCTGACATGTCCATCACTTCTGACCATGTTAACTTCTTTCTTAATGTGACAGCATTACCTTTAATCAAAACTTATGAAACTTCAATTTTTTTTTTGGTTTAAAAAGGTTGGTTACTCAAAACAGAATGCAGTTAACTATTTTTAGGTGTCTGCTTAGAGAAATTCTGTTTTTCTTTTATTATAATTATATTTATAATTTAGGTTCTGATTCACATGAAGCCTTAGATCCAAATGATTACACCTTTAAGCCTGGGTGGAAAGATATATTCCGGATGAATCAAAATGAGCTTGAATCAGAGATAAGAAAAGTTTCTAGGGATCCAACTCTTGATCCCAGAAGGAAGGATTATCTCATTCAAAACCTTATGACCAGGTGTGTTTATCTTTTGTTAATTTTCATTTATTTGATCACTCCACTTCCGTTTATATAAAATTCTTAGAGCTGGCAAGATTTTTTATTTATTTATATATTTATTTATTTATTTTTTTTGGGGGGGGAGGGGTGGTAAATGGGTAAATATCTACCCATTCATAAGTACACTGTAAGCAGGTTGAATTTGTCACATATCAAAGTTATACGTTCTTCTTGATTTATATTTGTGATGATGGTCAATGTAGTCGCTGGATTGCTGCTCAGCAGAAGTTACCTCAAGAAAGAAAAGATGACATGTTAGATGGTGAAGGTATATATGGATGCTCGCCTTCATTTCGTGATGCAGAGAACCAAATATTTGGCTGTGAGCATTATAAGCGTAACTGCAAGCTTCGTGCTGCTTGTTGTCAAAAGCTATTTACATGCAGGTTCTGCCATGATAATGTCAGTGACCATACGATGGAGAGGTAAATCTTTCCCCCTGATTAATAATCTAATATATCTTTATTTAGTTTCAACTAAATGATAATTTTTTTTGCTGACTCATCATTCAGGAAAGCAACAACTGAAATGATGTGTATGAACTGCTTGAAAGTCCAGCCTATTGGACCAGTCTGCACAACACCATCTTGCAATGGACTTTCGATGGCAAAATACTATTGTAGCTATTGCAAGTTCTTTGACGATGAAAGGTGAGTGATAAGACAGTTAAATTACCCTTCAACTCTTTGATAAGCATCAATATGTTCACAATCTTTTTTTATTTTAAAATTTCAGGACTGTGTATCATTGCCCCTTTTGTAATTTGTGCCGACTTGGAAAGGGGCTGGGAATTGACTTCTTTCATTGCATGACGTGTAACTACTGTTTAGGGATAAAGTTAGTGGATCATAAGTGTCGGGAGAAGGGTTTGGAAACTAACTGCCCTATTTGCTGTGATTTTCTATTTACGTCAAGTGCAGCTGTCCGAGCACTTCCTTGTGGTCATTTTATGCACTCTGCTTGCTTCCAGGTAGCACCTTGTTACATTCTTTTTCCTTCATTTTCCTATATCCAAAACAGTTTGTGCTGATTATTGTCATCTTCACTTTCTCTAGGCATACGCATGCACACACTACATTTGTCCAATATGCAGCAAATCTATGGGAGACATGTCGGTAAGCAAAATGCTCTCTCCTTGAGTATTATTTACTTCATTTTTTTCCTTTCCTTTGGTGACCATGAGACCTGTCAGGGAAAACTCACGCCCCCACCGGTACCCTGCCTACCCGTGGGACTAGGCAAAGTGTAGCTTGCACCGGACATGTATCCTTCAAGGGGTTAAGGTAGAAACCAGTGGGAACTGGATTCAAACCTGAGACCTCTATTAAACAATTACTTCTGCGCTACCCTTTAGAAGGTTTATTTATTGATTTTTGGAATTGATGAAAATATTTATGTCTTGAAGGTGTATTTTGGTATGCTTGATGCTTTAATGGCTTCTGAGGTGCTTCCAGAAGAGTATAGAAACCGCTGTCAGGTGAAGATTATGTTTTACTTCCACTTTAACTGATTTATATACTTGTGTTCTTTCTTTGATTCACTCACTTTTACTTTAAATTATTTCAGGATATACTATGCAATGACTGTGATAAAAAAGGAAGTGCTCCTTTTCACTGGCTTTACCACAAGTGTGGATCCTGTGGATCTTACAACACGCGAGTAATCAAGGTTGACTCGATTGCCGATTGTTCAAACTAGAAGGTAAAATCGTGTAAATACAGTAGAAATGAGGGTGTAAATTGCAATATCTTTTTGTTGCCATGCATTGCATTTGTTTTCTTCCTGTTCCATACTTTCATATATAAAGGCAGGATAGCATATGATAAAACCGTCAGTTGGGTTTTTTCGAGGATTATGTTATAAGTGAAAACGTGTACGCTTCTTCGGTTATGTTCTCCGACAGATGCATTTTAAAATTTTTGGTCCAGTGGCTTTGGCAGTTATTGTAATGTACATTACCACGGGGCGTGGCGTATAACCCAGTCGTAGATTCGACATTTTGTTTTCAGGGCGTTTGCTAAGAAACGTGTTAACTGTCAAGTCATAGTGCTTTGGCTATATTTCATATCGTTTCTGAAACTGGATTTGGATGTTTTGTTGTGATACGTGCCAAACTGAATTCGATATCTGAATATTGCTACGTTGACACTCTCTTTCGTTTGATTGGTTGATCTAGTCGAGATCTGGATCCGGAGCAACTTTGTCATACAAAAATTGTAGCCGTAGTGTTTAATCAAAATTATTCGTAGCTTTTGTGTTTGTGAAGACTTGAAATAATAGATCTAAAGATATCAGTTGATCACATGAACTTGAAAATGCATTAGAGTTTAGACACTCGCCTTAGGAGAGGGTGGATGGGCGCGTTAAGTCCTTGACCGCCTTCCATGTCAGCCAGCTTTACTTCTCTCCAAAATCTCCTCTCCCACGAATCCGGCCTCTCGGATGGGTTTCTCCGCTCCCTCTCCCCTCCGTAGTGGCAAGCTTTCTCCTTTACATCAAACGGACACCGTTAGGGACTTGTGTTGGAGAAGGTCTTGGTTTGCTTTTTAAATGTTTCTTCAAAGTATGAAAGATGGTATGGTTAGGTTGAACCAAAACACAATTTAATTCGTAATGTGTCTCGCCAAGACCCTCCGACCTCTCTCTCTCTATATATATTTTTAAATCCATGTACAATATGCCAATATCCATCCCAAATATTTTCGGTTGTAAATATCATATAATTCAACTTTTTACATTGAAGAGTGTTTCATGTAGGTCACATAGAGTTGGTGGTTTGCATCTCCCGTTCTCCCAATCGGTGGATGAGGTGGAGGGCGACGATTAGATGAAGTGACAAGTCATTAGGTGAAAATGGGGATTAAAAACCGGTGAACATTCGCCAACTTGAGAGAAAATACAAACAATAAAACAAGCAATCGAGGAAAAGAAATAGGAGATTTTGACAGGAGAAACTAGAACACCACCCTGAAATCTGTGATTTAAATGCTTTGCTTATGTAACCATCAAATACCAAACCTAAATCTATATAACCAAATCTATGACCAACCACATTCAAGATTATGAATTTGGGTCAGATAAAGACTCGTGTGGATGGTAACGCGTCTGTGTGTTTGTCAAAAAAATTGCCAAACTTTGTATAAAATTATTTTTAACCAGAAATAGGACGTAGCTAGAATCATGCACCATGGCTCTAGTTTTTGATAAGATTAGATCTAGGAACAATACAAGGGTGATGTTTGGAAGTGAACATTTACTTCTTTAACCAACAATACATCATTTTGAGGCTCTATAAATTACTCTATAAATTACTCTATAAATTACTCTATAAATTACTCTTAATCAGATTTGAACCTGAGTAGTCTCTAATGAGTCTTTAATTATTATCACCGGTCTATCAACTCAAGTGGCGTGAACATTATCTATCTATACACGGTAACCAAACACCACATTCTCTTACTATAGAATAGTTTTCTTTAACCCGTTGTTGAGATATATGAAGGAAAAATCATACTAAATTCATCAAGCTTTTTTTTGATAAAGAATTTGAAATTTATATTAAATCATCATGATGCTCTTGAAATCGGTTACTTTTTCAGATTAAACCATTTATGCACTTACATTCAATTTAATCGGATAAGATTAAGAATTTATAACAAGAACTTGAATTGAATTAATGAAGTCTTTGCGTTTTGAGAATGCTCATTGTTAGTCTATGTTGATTGTTTGTGAAAAATGAATCTTCATAACTTTTACAAATTGTTGATCAAAACTTTATAACTAAATATATATATTCACTTTAGACCCCTTAAGTTTATTTCATCTTTCATAATTAGCCTAAAGTTTAACTAGTAACTTTTATTAATAAAATAGTATAACATGAATATGTATAATTATATACAAGCCAAAATTACTAAAATCCCAACATTCCTTCTTCTTTTTAACAATATTCATAATCAACATAAGCAAACCTCACCATCATCAAACTTATGCATAAATAAAATGTTCTATGAAATAAATTTCATATTAGTATATTAAGCGATCCAAATATTCGAATATTAAGGTGTCATAATGGTTGAACACATTTTATTCATCTGAATGTTTGAAGACAATACACATATAAATTCGTAATTTTGTACTTCTAACTTGACATGATGTTTTACTAGCCTATATCCCATCATTCAAAGAGTGTATCAAAGCCAAGTCTAAGCTTTTTGAATAAGCTAAGCTTCATACTCTTGTAGGTAGTTCTCATCATGCACCAAATACAATTTACCAAAGAATTATAAATAAATTATTTTTTAACCTTCTTTATCTTGCATACATACCTTGAGATACTATTTTGTGTTCTAATATTTTCAGGACAAGCCTTCCACATTGGATTCAATATATAATGTAACATCTGGCCCCTTATACCACAAATATTGTCCACTTTGTCCACAAGAAGCTCACGAATTTGCTTTTGGTTGCCCGGGTGAAAGTTTCTCTGGGATGTTAATTATTCCTAGATTGTTGTCACCTGAGCAGGCTTAACTGTGGAGTTCTCCACTCATCCATAGCCAAAACGCACAAAATGCGTTGGTGGTATTAGAGTCCAAACATTACTTATAAACCCATATCTCTCCTGTCCATACCTGATGTAGGATTTTCCTAAAGTGATACATTTAATGTTGTATTAAATGGGAATTGGATATCTTAACATGAGATACTAAGAAATTGACTTCAGATGCATCCCTATGACTGATTATTCACAAGATCTCTTTCTAACTCTTTGGTTAAATGATGAGCCATGTTGTGTTGAGATTTTATAAACTCAACATATATTATTCCATTCATGATTAATTCCCTAACCGTGTTATATCTAACACCTAAGTGTCCAGGCTTTCTATTATACACTTGACTATATGCCTTAGTGTAACATCCGGTTTCTAAATCCGGACTTGTAATTGTATTATAATTATTTAATTAATTAAGTTGAGTTTGTTTGTTAAGATTGGTGTTCAGTCGCATGACTTGCATGCGAATGAACTTCAGTCGCACCACTTACGTGCGAATGAGACTCAATCGCACGAATGGTAGGCGTATGGGCTTCAGTCGCACGATTCATTCGTGCGAATGGTTCAGTCGTGCGACTGAGTGTGAGGCGGTTAGAATGAATGTGGGGATAAGTAAGGCGGTTAAAAGAGTTTAAAAGCAGATTTCGATCTGCATCATCTTCAATCTCTTGTTCCTTTTACATCCAAACACCCCTGTTCTTGCCAAATCGACTAAGTTAACTCCGTTTCGGTAAGTTTTGAATGTCACGGATCAATCCTACTATATTGTAAGCTGTGTATATGACTGAATCTGATCCAATAACATGTTTAAATCATTAATTTGGTCTGGTTATTTTCTAAGTTAAAATCCGGGAATCCGGATCCGAGTTTTTGTGAAGTTTTGATAAAATAATGATCTGAAACCATTGTAAATGATGTGTACATGATCTGTTTTGAATATGACATGATTTAGATGGTTAAAACTCAAATTTTGAGTAAATTTGGATAAAAAACGTCAAGAACACAGCTGCTGATCCATTTCAGACGAATGGGCTCAGTCGCATGCCTCAGTTGTGCGAATGAGAGTCTAGTCGTGCGACTGAGTGCGAATAAAGATTCAGTCGTGCGACTGAGAACCCAGTC
>BJCO01793793.1:0-19784 GCA_018326465.1 Flaveria floridana | reverse complement strand
CAAACACCAGCCTTTGATTCTTGACCACCCGAGCTTCGATCCGGCACTTTCTCTCTCTACACTTTCTCTCTCTAGAATGGCGTTTTGAGTGAAAATGAGAGTTGCTCAGCTGATCCATCTATTTATATGCCAGGCGTTCCCGGGACCCCAAACTCGTTAAACTCGTGACCCGAAGGGTTAACTCGGTGTAATACCCGTAACCATTTTATATTCATTAAATGGGTTTCATCCGAGCCCATCACTATCATTTGACTCGATCTGAAAATTTTCCGGGCGTTACATGTTTGGAAGGAAACCAAATGTAGATTTTCTTCTTTTGGTTTTCCAGTTATGATCTTAAATTCAAGTGATCATCTAAGAAAATTTGAAGCAAAATCTGATAATAGATTTTTTGTTAGATATTCATCTGTTTCAAAAGCCTATCGAGTTTATAACTCTAGGAAAAATGTTATAAGTGAAACATTCAACGTTAAATTCCTCAAAAATTCATTTCCATCAGTTTCAAATGGTCCAGCATGGTTATTTGATTTAGATTCATTGTCAAACTCCTTTCAATCTAACTTGTTTGATCAATCTAACTTGCTTGATTCTATAGGTAAGAAGAAATCTCATTGAGATCTTGGTTCTTTATTTGATGACTCAGATTCTGACGACCCTGATGATTCAAGCCCAGATTATCCATTCTTCTCTTTTGTCAAGGATCAACTATTTGATTCAATGAAAATGATCAATCTCAGCAAGATTCAGATCATTTAGTTTCAGAAGATCAAGAAGTTTCTCAACCAATTCCTAATTATGGTAATGAATTTGTACAACCTGAGTCTGGAACATCATCCATTTCTGGTGATGAAGTTGATTCTGGTAATCTTGATTACTTTATCAACTCACCGACTCAAGTTCCAAATTTCAATCCACATTCTTCAAGCCTATTGCATCAGCTCTCCAACTTGAATCAAACAAATCTGGATATTCATGTTCAAGGGAATGAGATTCCGACATCTCGTATTCACAAGAACCATCCAACATCTCAGATTATTGGTCCTTTGAATGAGAGAACGACGAGAAGCAAATCAGAACAATCAGATCTTTGCTTATACTCGTGTTTTCTTTCTCAAGTTGTTCCTAAAAACGTTACCAATGCGTTAGAGGACAATGGTTGGATTGAGGCTATACAAGAAGAATTATTGCAATCCGGCGAACAAGAAGTGTGGAATCTTGTGGATTTACCTGAAGGAGAAAATGCCATAGGCACAAAATGGTTGTTCAGAAACAAAACAGATGATCGAGGCATTGTTATTCGAAATAAAGCGAGACTTGTTGCACAAGGATACACTCAAGAAGAAGGTATTGATTATGATGAAGTATTTGCTCCAGTTAATCCATTCGTGTCTTCCGGGCTTATGCATCATTCATGAAATTCAAAGTGTATCAAATGGACGTTAAAGGTGCATTTTTGTATGGTCCAATCACCAATGATGTGTATGTGAAGCAACCTCCGGGTTTTGAAGATTCAGAATTTCCACATCGTGTGTACAAGCTTAGTAAAGCTTTGTATGGACTTCCTCAAGCTCTAAGAATCTGGTATGAAACATTTTCATAACACTTAATCAAACATGGCTACACGTGAGGAAAAATCGATCCAACTTTATTCATAAAAAGGATGCTGATGATCTCTTTTATGTACAAGTGTATGTTAATGATATCATATTTAGTTCTAGCAGTCCAAAATTATGCAATGAATTTGAAGAAATCATGAAGTATTGATTTCAAATGAGTTCTATGGGAGAAATCAATTTCTTTCTTGGACTTCAAGTTCATTTTCATCAATCAAGAGAAGTTTGTTGACAGACTCTTGAAGAAATTTAAACCGCAAGATTGTTAGTACATTAGAACTCCAGCTGACGTAAACTCTAAGATTGAGCCTGATCCGAAAGGAAAATCTGTTGACCAAACCTTATACAGATCTATGATTGGTTCGTTGATACATCTTACTGCATCTAGACCAGACATGATATATGCTATTTGTGTCTGTGCCAGGTATCAATCTGACCTGAAGGATCCCACTTAATTGCTGTCAAAAGGATATTCAGGTATCCTAAAGGTAAACCGGCTTTAGGGCTATGGTATCCTTATGAGTGAAACTTTGAGTTACATGGATATACTAATAGTGATTATGGAGGATGTTGTCAAGATAAAAAATCTACTACAGGTGGATGTCAGTTTTTAGGACCCAGATTAGTCTCGTGGCAATGTAAGAAACAAATAAATATCTCCATTTCAACCACAAAAGCTGACTAAATAGTTGCTTCAGCAGGATGTTCTGAAATCCTTTGGTTACAAAACCAACTGCTGGATTATGGGTTTAATTTTCTTAAAACTCCAATTTACATTGATAACACTGATGCTATGTTAATTACAGCTAATCATGTCCAAAATTCAAACACAAAACATATCGAAATTTGATATCATTTTCTCAAAGATAACTCTGAAAAAGGTTTAATCATTCTGGTTCAAATTGCAACTTAAAAAGAGTCAATTAGTCTTATTAACCATGTGTAAAACTGGTTTTTGAGCTTTTTAGTTCATTGAGTCTTAACATGATCAGAACCCTCCCTTAACAAAAAAAGGTCTTAGCAAGAGCAACTGTCAAAGTTAATTGCCCGATTATCATTTGTGTGTCCATGTTTTCTTATTAAATCAAATCTGTTGGTCCATTGATGATTGACAACAGTGCAAACGATGATAAATGACACTCAAAACCCATTGAAATACAATCCAAACACTAATCTATGAAAGAGTTCAATGTAAAACCATTTGAAATCAAACAACAATCAAACAACAAGGCTCAAAGATAAGAAAACAGATGATTTCATCCAAACAAACACAATAATAATAGTAGTGAAAAAGTGTATACTCAATTAGGGTTGTGCAAAACTTACACAACCGATTGCAAAGTTACAAATATATAGAAAATCTAGTTTTGCTGACAGTTTCGCTGGGCAGCAAAACTGTCCTAGCCAATATCATAGATTCACCCGGCTGCGAAACACACTTTCGCCGGGTGACCTAAGTCAGCTGACTACCAGCGAAACTATAGTTTCGCTGGGTCAGTGAAACTTCTACAAAAACTAAAACTAAATACTATTTACATACAATAGACAAACTAATATTAAACCTATTACAAATAAACCAAAATAAACAAACAAACTAAGGTGAGTCCAACCTATACTTGATCTTCAATACTCCCCTAGGTTGGACCTCACAGGCTTGTTCTTGATTCTCCACTTCAGCTCCAGCCTAGTGACCCGTTGACCTTCATCTTCATTGGCTTTCTGTTCTGCTTCTTTATCAGCTCCAGCCTCTCCAATCACATCATCCTTAGCATGTGCACTTTCTTATAGAAATTGCTTAGCTATGTCCTGCACGTCTATTCTCGTTTCATCAGCTTGGAACACTTTCTGAGTAAGCTCCCTGACCTTAGCCCTCACCCCTCTAGCCTTGTTTACCACTCTCATAAAGAGACTAGCTTCAGATCTGGTCTCAGCTCTGGCTCCTGTTTTAATGTGATTTTCACATAAGATCTTCAAATCGTCATCTCTAAATAAAAACACTTCTATCAGATCAAACAATCTGATCTTCTGATCCCCTATAATCCGTATGACAGCTTCCCCGATATTATTGTCATAAAACCACTTGACAAAGTCTTTCAGCATCGGGGGAAGTGGATTGGGCATATGTATTCTTTTTACAGTCTTTGTAGGCTTCAGTTTTAAAACATTCTTTCCTTTGCCTGTGGGCTAATCCAAGTCCTTCTTAGACCTCCTTCTCTCAGGCTTCATATAGCCAAAAGCTTCAAAGTTATCCTTCAGCCCTTTCTTAATCTCCTTCTCCAACATCATTACCCTTTCACTGGCATCATCATCTATCAGCGGGATCTCAACTAACCTCCTTAAGTCCCATATAGGTAAGGTCTTGAATGCCTTCCTTTTGTTCAGATAATATATCTTTCCACCCACCTCTTAATCATAAATAGTTTAAGCTCAGCATTCCAGCTAATGATCTTTTTGTCAGCATCCTTCTTGCTGGCCTCTTGTATGTTTTGAAACAAGGGTGTTATCTCCTCAGGTACCTTATCTTTCTCAAACCAATTTTCCTAATCCAGCTCAATAACTTCACCTTCTATTGACCCTCGCTGAGCTACATAAGTTACCGGCGTCTCATCTACCTCATAGTATTCTGGCTCTGAACTGTAGTCAACTAGTTGCTCATCATCCTCATCTTCCTCATCAACCATCCTCCTATTAGGCTCTTTCTCTTTTTCTTTATTTCCCTGATTCACTTCCACCTCCTTACCAATCAAATCATGGTCAACATCAAACTTCAGGTTAAATTCAACCTTCGATATTCTCATTCCACCAACATCTACCATTTTCTCTACACCACTGCCCTCAGCTCCTACACCAACATCATCAGCGGTCTCATTTACATCAACATCAACATCTTTTTCACCTACATCTTCAGGACCATCTTCATTAGTATCAACATCATGACTATTATCTGCAGCTCCACTTGGGCCCTCTCTAGCCTTTGATGATAAACCTCCAACGTTAAGGAATTCATACTTTAAGGTGACAATCAGATCTTTCAGCTCTTCTTCTAATCTTTGACTAGGCAGGCCAGCCGTTGCTTTTAACTCATTCAGCTATTTGAAAATAGTCTTGATCAATTCTCGCTGGTCTACAGCTATTTTCTTCAATCCCTCAATCACCACATCCTTCTCCTTTTCCTATATCTCATGATTTACCAGCTTGTTCTTTATCATGCTTAATTCATTTGCCAAAGATGCATTGACATTTCTGATCACATCTTGATCAAGATGAGACTGGGCATTTGTCCTTCCGGCTTGTTCTATGAAAGCCTGTTGTCTGTATTTTGTTCTTCTTTCAGATATATTAGTAGGTCCACTTTCCTTCTCAGCCCGTCTCTTACTCGTCTTCTCTTTTTAGGCTCTCACCTCTTTAGCCGCCTCATAAACCTCCTGTTCAAAATCATATTCCTTTTCTTTAGCATACCGTTTCCTCTTCTTTATCGATTCTTCTTGTCTCACCCTATTTTCCTTAACGTTTTTGCTCTTAGATTCAATCACCCTTCTGATGTAGTTCCACCTCTCAGGTGGGTATATATTTTCCCATAGGTAAGTGATCTTCCCACTGAAACCATGCCTTATTGCAGAGCAATCAGCAAAAATCCTTTTGTTCATCTGGGCCAATCTTTTAATTTCCTTATGTCTTGGCACATTCATGATTAGATCATCAATCAGCACTTGGATGAATCTCGGGTACTACCACTTATCCTTCTTTAGTGCCATGATGTTTTTAGTCATGCAGTCAAATATAAGTTTAGCAATATTTGCCTTTTGACCTATGCAAAATATAATCATAGCCCTTGTTCAGTGAATGTTCAGCCTGTGTGATCCTCCCTTTCTGTGATCCAAACACATGATAAAGACGTGGGCTATAAATCTTCTTTCTGTGGAAAGAAGAGATTTCTTAATTTCCTTCTTCGACCCAAATGGGGGGCCCTCATATCCAATACTTCTTAAAGCCTCTAGGACTTGGCTATCAGAAAGCACCACCTCAGGGCCACAGTCATCCTCGAGACGAAGTACCCTGGCAATAATATCAGTTATGATGACTATGTCTTGCTCTTGAATCCTTGCTACAATCTAGTTGGGAACCGATCCAACATCATACTCCGCTGATCTCCAAAAGTCTCTTACGTGAAGATCGTAGATGGTAGGCATGTGAGAAATGGCATAGAAAATTAGAGATTGCCTCAACCATCTAATGAAGTCTCTGAATCCCATGGCTTTTGGATTCCCGTCATCAAGCAGAGCCACAATATTCAACTTGTCATCAAACTTTAAGTTTGCCATAACAACTGAAAAGGAAATACACAAAGATTAGTGAAATGAATATACACAGTGAAAGACACAAAAAAATTAATAAAAAAATTAATGAGTTCTTGATTTTGGCTAGTTTCGCTGGTAGCGAAACTATAGTTTCGTTGGGCGAAACAATTAGTTTCGCTGTCAAGAAACCATGGATTCGCTGAAGGTAAGGCATAGATTCGCTGAGTCTTAGGCATTGAGTTATGATCATTAGTTTTAACTTAGTTTTGCTTATAACTTATTTAGTAAGTCCGCCTAAGAGAAACTATATTTCCCTATTAGTTTCACTCACTGTTAAACTTAGAAATCCAAGCCTGGTGAATCTATAGTTTCACTGAAAATGTCCTAGCGAAACTGTCAATTGTGCTTGGACAGCACAACTTTACAGTTTTGCTCAAAACTGTGAACTCTCGTTCAGTTTCACTGAAGCATCTCGGAGTTTCACTGGGTGAAATTACGACTCTTTAGCTTCAGCGAATCAAAATTAGAAACATTTTCAGCCGATAACAAACCGATTCAAGCTAAGACCAAGTTCGCCCTACACACCTAATCATAAAGCAACACCCTATTCCAACCAACAACAACTCGGTATGATTTTCGCTATGAGTGGCCGAGAGAAACTAGGTTTGGGATTTTTAAAACATATGAGTTTTGAAACCCAACTAAAGCAATATACACCACCTAATTTCGCTGGCAGCGAAACTATATTTTCGCTCGAGTAAACAGATTGCTCCGGATTGAGCATGACTGCTGGTGAAAGTGTAGTTTCGCTCGGCGAAACTATAGTTTCACCTATAGTGTAAGGCCCCGTACCCGGGACGCTTACAGTTGGTCATTCACCACACATAAATCGTACATTTATTTGAAACATCACAGCGGAAATTACTTAAAACCATTTCATATATTAATGATAGCTTTTGCAAAATAATACAGTGTAGTTAACTGTTACAAAATATCATAATTTGCATTACATCATAAAAACATCATTGTTATACAAATAGATGACATCCCAAAAAGGCCAAGTAGCTGCCCCGTGCCATTCTCAGCAACATTCACCTGCCAACTGGACATAAAAGTCAGCATTGTTGAGTGAGTTCTAGTTTAATAATTAAAATGCTTCACTTTTCATTTAAAACCGTTCTTTACTTTCATATGTGCTCATACATCATACGTACAAATAGATAATCTTATTATTATCTTCATCATCATTCATTAACTTTCGTTCATTCATCATCGTACGTCATCGTTATCATTTGTTATCTTCCTTACCGTACTTTACATACATTCACCTTTATCTTTCTCACATTCCGGGCCAATGCCACGGGCTATACCCCACCGTCATGCATAAAGCGGGTACTGAGCCGAAGTCTATGAATAGACTCCCATACATTGTGCCTGGTGGCCTGACCATAGTACCGGGGTAAATTCATTCGGACCAATGCCACGGGCTATACCCCACCGTCATGCATAAAGCGGGTACTGGGCCAAAGTCTATGAATAAAGTCCCATAGATTATGCCCGGTGGCCTGACCACAGTACCAGGGTAAATGGCAAGATCCTATACGTATGGTCAATCACAAGGATTAAACCCCAGTGTGCATCCTTCCTGTGTAGCTAACCCGTACACAGTTGAGCTAACACCCTTCATTGGGTATGAATCTCCCTACATTGCTTGCAAGACTTTTCTTACATTCGTTCGCTCATTAATGCATGTATTCATTCTTTCTTTATGTTTCACATATCATTAACATTAACTTCCGCTTTACCTTACATAATACTTCACGTTCATCTCATACTCATAATACGTAGGTCACGTAATAATGCATAATAAGGAATATAAGAAAACATATCATACGTAAGCATAATATCATCATACATGACATAACCTCATCCGTCACATCACACATAACATCATAAAGTCAACTTACGTTACCCCCGGGAACATCCCAAGTCGAATCCTACACTTTACATTTCCTCCAAAAATTCTGAAAAATATTCCAAGTCTTACGCGCATGGGCACTATGCAGGGGCATAGCCTTCTGGGCACATGGGAACACTTAGGAGCATGGGAAACTTTTATGCGCATGGGCCCTGCTTGGGCGCATGGCCAACTCTTAGTCATTTTGGGCAACATTCTAGGTGCATGGGTACTATGCAGGCACATGAGTACCTAGGCGCATGGACACTATTTGGGCGCACGAGTTTGGGCGCATGGAGAACACTTAGGCAATCCTGACCGTTATGCGCATGGGCCAATATTTAGGTGCATGGGCAACCAACATACACTAATCAACATAGTTCAGTCCCCAAACTAACATATATCATGTTCTAAGATTAGCACTAACATTCTAAGCCACAGAAGCACATTCATAACATGATTATAACATCATAACCACCCAAATCATACCCCACCTATGAACACATACACATACACACAGGTATGAGTACCCATTTTATAAAAATGTTCATACATGTATATCCAGCCCCAAAATCAGTTAAAAATGTAAAAGGGGGGTTCTAGAACTCACCTTTGGCAATCTTTCGGATAGACTCCTTCAAACCCGAATGAACTTATGAGTTCAAACACCTAAAAACCCACCAAAACACATAACCGAGCACAGAAACACATATAAGCACAACCCCGAGGCTAGAATCAGCCAAGAACACAAGAAAACACCATAAACATACCTTAAATCTCGACTTCTCCTTCTTCTTCTTCAAAAACCCAAGAGCTTTATGCTCTTTCCCTCTCTAAAAAATCGACAGAAAGTTGATATGCAGGTAGAGTAGGCGGCCATGCCCACTTTTGTACCAACTTTTGATACTTTTTGTCCTTTCGACACTTTTAACCCCTCAACTTGGTTAAATTGCATTCTCTCCTTTTATTCATTTTTATTCTTTCTTTCTCGTCTATTAAAAATATCCGGGTGTTACATATAGTTTCGCCTTTTTTTATATATGTATATATATTTTATGAAAAAGCAAACATTTGTAAAGGATAAAATCCTTAACCCACAGTTCCAACTTAAAAATCAAACCAATAAGTAAACGATTATACTACGAATAATTTAAAATAAAATTAAATAGAATTAAAGATAGAATAAAATGAAATAAAATATCAAAAGGATATAGTTTGCATCTTTTTCTCGAAGTTTTTCTAAGAATCAAGTCTTGGCGAGATTGCTGATATGTTTGCCCTCTTAAACCCATGCCTTATTCTTTTCAACAAATGACCTGCAATTGATTTTATCATGTTTTAGATTTAATTAAAGAAACTCAGATAACTTGGTTCCCCATAGAAATCTGGCAAAGAACTTATCCTGTCATCAAGGGATATTGAGTGTAATCATTGATTTTGCTTGAGTAGTTCATAATTGACACAGATGCATGCATATGATAGCATGATCTTTTGACGAAACATAATAATATACAGACTCTATGATGATATCTCCAGGTCTATACTTCCGTATAACAGAGGAGATGTACATCTTATTCCAAAAGATGAGAGCTTCAGTTCAATGATTCCTCATAGCAGAGAAGATCATCTTAGCGTGTTGATGAGAGCTTCAGGTCAATGCTTTCACATAGCAGAGAAGATCATCACTCCAGGTCAATGCTCACGCATAGCAGAGGAGATAAACATGTATTTTATTATACATAATATACAATTTGGGCTAAGAGATATTAGACCCAACACGGACTTAGAACAGACTTAAGACAAAAATCAGCCATTCTCAACAGAGTTTTTGACAAGATTTGTATCCATGTGCATGCCAAAATGTCATGAGAATGATACTTATTACCAAGTTCTTGATCTTTAGTTTAGCTGCACTATCATTGTTTACTTCGTTTTCAGGCTGAGTCTACCATGCATATCCTGACACAAGCCGTTGATCTCTTTTTAACTTCTTTTTCTAGGGATTCCTGAAAAAGCAAAATTGGAAAACACTTTTAAAGTATATTCTCCCCCTAAATTTCTATTTACCCACACAGGGATAGAAATTTATTTAGTTTTCATTATATTAAGGTAAAAAAAATAGAAAATAACATAGAATAAGAAGGAATATGGGATATCGGAAATTATTTCACAAATGTAAAAAAAGGTTATTTATTAAAGCGTAACATTTTATTAGGAAAAGAGATTTTCAGAAAGATATTAAACCCAACATAGAGATCAGTTCATAAAAATGAGGTTTGTCAAATGTTTTAGTGAAAAGATCTGCTCTTTGACTTTTTGTGTCAATTGGAATAATATCAATAAACCCCTTTTCCTGAGCATCTCGGATTGCATGAACCCTTGTTTCAATGTGCTAGGTTCGAGTGTGATGAATTGGATTTTTGGCGATTCCAATGGCAGCTTCATTATCACAAAAGAGTGGTGTATGAAGAATATTGATGCCATAATCCATCATCTAATGTTGGATCCAAAGCACTTGATAGCAGCAGCTTGAGGAAACAACATATTCAGCTTCACCTGTAGATAAAGATACAGTTATCTGCTTCTTGCTTTGCCATGAAACAAGACAATCCCCAAGATACTGGCATCCACCGACGACTGATTTCCGGTTCATCTTACCACCTCTATGATCACTGTCAGAATAGGCATGTAAATCAAAGTTTCCTCCTTTGGGATACCAAATACCTAAACAGGAGGACCCTTTGAGATATCGAAAGATACATCTAACAGCCTTTTCATGAGATTCTTTCGGATTTGCTTGATAACGGTCACAGTAACACATGGCGAATGTAATGTCCGGATGACTCGCAGTAAGATACATGAGAGACCCAATCATAGATCGATAATGATGAGCATCGATGGGTTTCTTAATTATGATTTGGAGTTAAGCAAGTTTGAGCAGTTAATGGAGTAAGTTCAGGAGACGCATCATCCATCTTGAATTTCTTGAGAATCTCCAGAACATACTTTTCTTGATGAATCAGAATACCATCAAGCTTTTTTTCAACCTGTAATCCCAAGAAAAAACATAACTCCCCCATCATACTCATTTTAAAGCGATCCTTCATCACTTCTTCAAACTCTCTACATAGCTTCTTATTGGTTGAACCAAAAATGATGTCATCAACGTACACTTGAACGATCAGCATTTCACCATCAACTTCTTTCTTGAATAGTGTCATATCTATGGTGCCATGACAAAAACCTTTGCTGAGTAGATATTGTGTCAAGGTTTCTTACCAGATATGAGGTGCTTAATGTAATCCATATAAGGATTTATCAAGCTTGTACACCTTATCTGGGAAGTCTGGATCCTCAAAACCTGGAGGCTTATAGACATATATCTCCTCATCAATGCGAGCAACTGGAGCAAACACTTCAGTATAATCGATACCTTCCTCTTGAGCAAATCCCTAAACAACCAGCCTAGATTTGTTCCTGATAATGACTCCTCGATCATCTGGTTTGTTCCAAAAGACCCATTTAGTTCTGATGGGAAACTTATTTGGAGGAAGATTGACCAGTTGCCAAACCTTCAGTTTCCTGAATTGCTGAAGCTCCATTTGCATAGATTCGACCCAACTTGGATCCTGAAGTGCTGCTGAGACATTTTTAGGTACAACTTGAGATAAGAAACATGCATAGAGACATTTATTTATCAAACCAGATTGACTATGTGTCCTCACACCATCAGTTATGGAACCAATGATGTAATCGTGTGGGTTGTCTCTTAGGGTTTTAAAATTGGTGTTAAGGGTTAATGGGTTAGATTGAGTTGAAAAGTAGGTTTGGGATGGTTGGGAAGGGGAAGATGGAGGTGATTGAGAAATTGGTTGTGGTGGAGGTGTGAATAGGATGTCAAATGGAGATGGAGGGTCATTTGGTGGTTATGGTTGAGGTTCAGGTTATGGCCATGGTTGTGGTTCAGGTGGAGAAATGATTTGCACACTGGGTTGAGGAACAACATCATCGTCAAATATTAGAAGATTGAATGATTTAAAGATAGTGTTAGAGTCATAAAACCATTCTGGGTTCGACCCCATGTTTGGTGAATTTGACTCTTGCCAATCAACGTAGAAGGATTCCTGCATAATGCGTGTCCTTTTATTGTACACACGCTACGCCTTTTATGAGGAAGAATAGCCAACAATGAAACATTAATCAGAAACAACACCAAACTTTGACTTCTGTGCTTGCGTATTTAACAACGTACATGAGCAACCAAATGGACGAAAGAAGTTAATCAAGGGTTTCCGTTTATGAAGAAGTTTATATGGAGTCTTCATCTTGCCTTTTACAATAAGAACCATGTTCAGTACATAAGATGCAAAATTAACTGCTTCTGCCCAGAAAATAATTGGAAGCTTTGACTCAATCAGCACAGTTCTTGTTACTTTGATAAGTGTACTATTCTTTCTTTTAGCGACACCATTTTGTTGAGGTGTCCTTTCAGCACTAAACTGTCTGATAATACCCTTGCTTGCACAGAATGAGTCGAAGATGTGGTTTCTGAATTCGGTTCCATTATCACTTCTGATGACCATAACCTTCCGTTTGATGATGGTTTCGATTGACAGAATCAACTGCTGCAACTCCTCTGCGGTGTCACTTTTATATGCAAGAAATCTCACCCACGAATATTGGGAAAAATCATCTGTTACAACCAAACACTAAGATTTCTTGGCAATAGATTTAACACTAATAGGACCAAATAAATCGGTATGTAACAATTCAAGGGGATGTGAAATTGTATTTTCAAGCTTAAGCTTGTGTGGCTTTTTGTGTTGATTTCCTTTAGCACAAGCCATGCATTTCTCTACCACTGAAAAATCTTTGAGTGGTAGCCCCCTAACGAGATTGTTCTTAACCAACTTATTTATTATTTTAAAACTAAAATGTCCTAAACGCACATGCCACAAAAATGATTTGGATGATGAAGCCTTTGACAGAAGACATGTGACAGTTGAGGTAGATTCTGTTGATCCCATGTCCAATAGGTATGTATCATTCCTCCTTGGTGGTCGCATGATTATTAAATCCTCTGGAATAGTGAACTCGGGTTTCAGAAACAAGCATTCATTAGCCATAAACACTACTAGAATGTCTTTATCACATATCTGTGATACACTCAATAAGTTGAATGCCAGTTCTGGAACATAGTTCACTTTCTCCAGAGTCAATGAACCATTTGAGACTTCGCCTTGACCAATCATCTTTCCACCTTTCTTGTCTCCAGCAAATGCGACATATCCTCCATTTATTATTCTATAGTTGGTGAGAAGATCCTTCAATCCGGTCATATGCCTAGAACATCCACTATCATCATGCCATAAGCTATTGACAGCTTTTTGCGAATGATCCTGGCATTAGAACACAATGATTGTTAGGTTTTGGAAATAGGAACCCAAGTTTTGACTAACTTGGGTTTTGAATCAAATGAACTTTTACAAAAGAAATTATTTACAAAATGATTTAATCTACTACCCAAAGAATGATTATGTACATTCTTATCATCATATTTAGGACAATTTTTAATCACGTGATCATCCTCCCCACATTTAAAACAATGGGGTTTCAAACCTTTCTTTTTGCAGTGAGAAATAGGATTGTGATTAACTGCACTATCTTCCTCAGAATCAGTCGTATGTGAATCAGAATTGTTGCATGTATCATATGATTCTTTTACATTTTCTTTTGATACCTTAATTTTGTCAGATTTTGATTCATTTACATTAATAATTTTAACTACTGAGGAAGATGTTCCTGTTTCGTTTGGTTTAGAAATCCGAATTGGGATAAAAGATGGGATTAGATAAGAGAGGAACTTTTCAAAAGAATTTGAGTCTGTACCTCTTACTGAAGTTTCATTTGAACATTCATTCTTTTCATTAACACAAGCATAGATAACATTTGGAAATGAGCTAGAAACAACTGATGATGAATGAGATGGACTAGAACTAGAACTACAAAAGCCACTATTTGAAACAGACTGGGATGCAAAACTACTTAAACTAGTGTCTTTCAAAGACGTTTTGAAATCACAAAAGCTATGACTAAAGCTGCCCAAACCACTACTGGTACCGTAAACATAATCCTCTCGAATCTCCTTATGATTCACTCCTTCTAGACCTGCATGCAAACTGTTAGTATCATTGTGACTTAAATCATTCATTGGATAAGGTGTGGGCATAGGTGAATAGCAATAAGTACTTGGAGGAGGATAAACATGAGTTGTTTCATCAAATCCTTGCCCTGTTTTTAGTCTAGCCCCCCTTTGCTTCTTGCAAAGATCCTTATGTTTCATCCCATATATCGTCCATTTTTCAAGCTTCGTTTATAATTTGCTTGTTCAAACTCAGCAAGAGCTACACGCTCAGTTAATGACTCAATTTCAACATTTCTTTCCAAAAGATTTCTCTTTAAATGTTTATTTTCTTTTAAAGTCTTATTTAATTTGATAAAATATTTAGACTCATTTATTTTAAGTTCCTTATTTACTTGTTTAGCTCTTTTTCATTTTCTAATAATAACCTATTGGCTTTATAAACACCAAACAGTCTAATTTTACATGGAGAAGAGCACATATCCTGAATTACCTCATAAGGAAGACCCATGACCACTTTCTCGGCAGCCAGGGCCTTGTCACACTGATAGACTGGTGTGTTCTTCTTCCTTTCTTCCTCTTTCACCTCTTCCTTTTCCTTCAACTTAACCTCTGTCTTCTCAACCTGCTCCAGCTTTTCACATTCTTCAAATTCTTCAAACTTATGTTCTTTAAGTTTCTCAAACTCCCATTCTTCATTCTTACCCAGTTCCCTGACACTACCATCACAAGCTTCTTCCACCACCTCATCTTTGAATTCCCTAAAAGGATCAAACTCTTCCACTGACTCCTCCTCCATTCTCACCACCTCAGGTACTAACGCCTAATTGATCTCCGCCTCTGTTTCAGTAATCTCAGCACTCCAGTCAAAGTTGGAAATCAGGGATGTTTCTTCTTCTGCTTGGCTTCTTCCTTTTCTGCAATTAGAATAACCTTTGAGGTTCCCATCATTCCTGGTTCAGTGATGATTGGAGATAGACATTCTCTTTTAAAGTGACCTAATTGCTTTCAATTGAAACATCATAACTTTGACTTATCAAAACCAAGCTTGGAATTTTGATAATGATTGACAAAGTTACTTCTTCCAGTGCACTCCATAAATCTCCTTGCACGCACTGTGACCATGGTCATTTGCCATTGAATGTTAGTTTACTCTAAATCATTTGGATCCACATGATACATGTCTTCAACCATCATCCACTTACCCTTGAGTTCTCCAGCAACTAAGGCTTCATAACTATAAACAAACATCCTAAACAGTGCCATTGTATCAGAAGGAATTTGAGTGGTGACAGATGTCTTTGAGCTTGAACCAACACTTGTAGGTCCACCACTTGCCTTGTCTGACATACCAATTCCTGTAGATCCACCATTAGCTGCACCATACATGGGCGAGTTTGCAGCGGATGAAATCAATGTAGCATTATGTGCTGAAGATCATGTATAGGTTGGACTCACCTTAGATTAGAATGTTTATTTTTGCTTGTAATGGGTCTTTTGTTAGTTTCCTTTTGTATGTAATTAGATTTATGTAAATTTGCAGTCCAGCGAAACTGTGAGTGAAACTATAGTTTCGCTCACAGTCAGCTGATTAGTTCGCTCAGCGAAACTACTGTTTCTGCCGGGCAAAACTAAAGTTTCGGCAGAACAGTTTCACTGACAGCGAAACTGTCTGCGAAACTAAGACTGCTATATATAGCTTTTGATCATTATCATTGTGAGCAAGCTTGCAAAACCCTAATCGTTGATCCTTGTTTCAAGTTACCTTTTCTAAGCAGTAAATTCATAGAAATATCATTGTGCTTTGATGTTATTGAATATTATGATCTTCATTGTCTTATATAAAATGAGTTGTTATTGTTTTCAAATCTTCATTGTTCATCTTCTTTAGTTTGTGTGTTTCATATTGAACGATTCATCATTTCATTTGCACTGTAATATGATCAAATGGACCAACAATATGGAATCAGAGCCTTAGTGCTCATGATTTGTTGAGTTTTTGGTTGTTTTAGTTCAATATCAAGTTTCCATCAATTTTCAGTTCAAAATAGTGTGTATTTGACATGGAAATTAATTGATTTTGATGGTTATTGGTTGGGGAAGCTCTATTAATCATCAGATCTCAAATTCTTTGAGCTTTTGATGATTTCAGATTGATTTCATGTTGAATAGGGGTTCAAGGTTCGTCCAGCGAAATTAGTGTTCTTTCAGCAAAACTGCTAAGTTCTTTCTGTGAAACTACTGGTGTTATCTCTATTGAAATTGTTTCTTATAGTTCTGCGAAACTAGTCTCTTTGAACGAAAGTTCGTCAGTGCTTGTGAGGGCTTAACAAGCGAAATTAGTGCCGAAAGTAATTTGAACAAAAGTTCAAGCTTGTTTCGTGCGAACTTATCGGCGAAACTAAGCTATTTGTGACATTCGGCTAGCGAAACTGCTACCGAAATTGTCAGCGAAATTAGCTTTCTCAGTGAAACTGTCTACGAAGTTACCTTCTTCAGCGAAACTACTTCATTTTTAGTGAAATTACTTCTTACCACTGACAGTAACCGTCGGCTTGTGTGGACCAGTGATAATTGAGTCCCATTGGTTGTGATCGGTGTAGAAGAAAAAAGCTTTGAGACATCTCTTCTAATCCTCAAAATTATCCCCGTTAATGAGTCTCGGTGACCTATTGGGTGCAACACTTTCAAGATTGGCTCGAGTGAGAGACATTAACTTTGACATGGTAGTTTCGCTGGGAATGATGTAGTTTCAGCAAGAGAAGAAGCAAAAGGATGAGATGATGGAGGGAATGTCTAAGATGTTGATTGATCAAAACAAACTGATCAAGAGACTGCTGAAGGAGGTTAATGAGCTGAAAGCTGCTGCCGGCCTACCCAATCAACTAACTCAATCTGAGTTAGATGATTTAAATGATACTTCTAAATACTTGTTTTTGAACGTAGGTACTTCCTCCAGGGAAGGAGAGGGCACATCTGGTGCAGCAACTGCTGGTGTAGAAGGGTCTGGAATAAGGAACGAAAATGAAGATATGGAGAATGAAGAGGAGATTCTGGAGGCTGGGTTTGTGAACATGGGATTTGATGTAGAAAAAGATCTGGAAGAAGTAGAGGTTGTGATGGAGGAGTCGGTTGAGAGAGATGTTGAGAAAGGAAAAGGGCTAATTGATGAAGAAGAGGACGATGAACAACTAGTAGATTATGATTCTGAGCCAGAATTCTATGAAGTTGACGAGAGACCATTGATATATGTAGCCAAAAAGGGAGAGCTAGATGAAGATATCTTTAAGATGGATAAAGATGAATGGTTCGTTAAAGAGAAGGAGACTGAAAAATTAAATCCCTTTTTCCAACACTTGGAAGGGTTGAGTAAAAACATGTAACATCCATAAAATTTAATATTCATTTAATTAATAAGAAGTAGTGTCCAGTCGCATGATTGATCATGCGAATGAATCTCAGTCGCACACCTTACATGCGTATGAGGTTCAATCGCACGATTTACACGCGTATGGGCTCAGTCGCACGATTGAGTCGTGCGAATGGGTCCAGTCGTCCGACTGAGTATGGCGGCTAAAATATGTAGATGAGAATAAGTAAGGCGGTTAAGAATGTTCAAAAGCAGATTTCTATCAGCAGTATCCCTATCCCCTTGTGTCTCTCGAACCCAAAAACCCCTGTTCTTGCCAAATCAACGATTTCGGCTCCGTTTTGGTAAGTCTCGCTTGGCACGGATCGATATTTGAATACATTAAGCTGTGTATATGGTTGAATTTGATCCAAAAACAAGTTTAGATCTGAGTTTTGATTCAATCTTCTGATTAAGTTGAAAACCGAGAATTCGGAATCGACTTTTGTGAAATTTTGGTAAAATAAGAACCCAAAGCTGTTGTAAAGGATGTGTACATGTTCTGTATTGAATATAGCATAATTTGAATGGTTAAAACTTGAGTTTTTGGATCAAATATGTCAAGAACACAGCTGCTGATCCGTTTCAGGCGAATGAACCCAGGCGCATGACCCATTCGTACGAATGAGTCAGTCACAGTTGCTCAATCGTGCGACTGAAGCTCAGTCGCATGAGCCAATCGTACGAATGGAGGTCATTCGTACAAACCCTGTTATAGCTCATTCGCACCCCTGTCGTATGGTTCATTCGTACGACTAAGCTTAGTCGCATGTTTAATCGTACGAATGAGTCCAGTCGTATAGCCTCAGTAGCATAAAGTGATCTGTAGGAAATGATTTGACTAAGTTAGGGTTATTGTTGTAGATTTGCATTGAGAATGAGAGTTTTAGCTGCCTTAGTGTATTTGGATTGGTAAACACTTGCTGAAAACATTAAGGTGAGTTCTAATTGCCCTTTTTATGTGTTAATACTGTTTGACAATGTTGTTTGACAAATCGGGCACTGGCATGCATATAAATGAATAAAGATGTAAACAGAAATTTGGAAGTGGTAAATTTTGGTGAATGGCGAGGTGGAGTTTTGACCCACCAACTATAGACGGAGTTTTGACCCGTCAACGCCAACTATAGACGGAGTTTTGACCCGTCACGCGCGAGGTGGAGTTTTGACCCACCAACTATAAACGGAGTTTTGACCCGTACGCACGAGGTGGAGTTTTGATCCACCAAAATGAATTGATAAAAAGAGGTTCATAATTACCTTGTGGGTATTCGATATGCATATCAATACTGGGACAAATAAATGGACTAGTGGATGTTTGTGAATTATTCGATGTTATAACAGTTAATAAATTACTATTATTGAAATGTGGTGTTTATTAGAACTCACCAGTTCATCTGATTTAGTGTTTATTTTCTTATGCATGCCAGGTAATATTAGAGGTGTTCGTGATGGTGCCCCACTAAGTTAAAGTTTGGTTCTGGTGTATGATACTGGCTATAATGTTGGGTTTTGGGAGAGATATACATGAAGTTTGATAAAGTTTTTTTAATATGTCGGTTAAAGCGTTGTAGTAATTTTAATGATGTAAACAGTTTTAATGTATGAAAATTCCATTATGCTTATAATCTCTGAAATGTTATAATAACCCAACTCGTAGCACCCTCCTTATTATATTATTATGAAATTGAGGGTGTTACAAGTTGGTATCAGAGCCTTAGTTAAAGAGATTTGAACAATTGATTGTTTCAAACTTTAACTGAATATGTGGGAAGTGCCAGTATCTACAGCCAGAAGTGGGGTGAAATATTATGTAGATGAGTATTTAATTGATAGTGATAATTTTGTCGATTGATAAATAAAAGCAATTCTCTAGATTGAAGATTAGTATTGTGTGTATATATGATTCTGTGGTTTAGATAGAATTAGAAATAAACTGTGAAAGGGTAATGAGAAGAGGCAGCATGGTGTGAATAAGTAAATAATTGATAACACATGGCCAATGTTATGAGCAATTTACATTATATGCAACATCATGGTATCACTCATTATTTGATTATGGTTTATTTCTTATCGTAGATGGAGAAAACTGGTAATTCAAACTCTAGACCTGAAGCTAGGATCTCAGGTGATGAACTTAAGGCGGCTATAGGTGATGAGGTCGCCCGAGTGTTGCGTACTACCTTACCTGAAATGTTGAGCGACCTTAGGAAAGGTGGTGAATCATCTTCCCAATCAACTCCTCCACCTTTTGTTGTTGAGCCTGGAGTGGAGAAATCAGTGTCATATAAGCATTTTAAGGAATGTGACCCGCCTAAGTTTGAAGGCCAAAAAGATGTAGTAGTAACTTATAAGTGGCTACGAG
>BJCO01793790.1:0-10294 GCA_018326465.1 Flaveria floridana | reverse complement strand
ATAAAAAGGGGATATGAATACTCACTTGATTGATGAGATTTGAATTTGGACGTGATAGATTAGACACCAATGATTTCCTTATGATTAACCTAAGGAACGATGTCTCGAGTTAGAATAATAATGATTTGGGATTTTAAGAATGTATTAGGATTTCCATTGGGTCTTGAATGGTAATTTAAATCTATTAATTTTATTTGGTTTGAATGTCTTGAAATAAATAAACGAATTTGTTGAAAGTGATCATGTCAAGAATTTTAATAGAATTTATACATATAAGTTATACATATATACAATTTATTAATAAATTGTATATGTATAATTATATATATAATTATATATAATCATGTAATTATATATAATTATATGTATAATTATATACATAATTATATATAATACATTTATACATAAGTAAACATAACTATACATCGTATGTTAATTATATACTTATGTTATAAATTGTATACGATTATGTATAATTATACACATGTAATTTATTCAAATAAAAGTTGTTTCGATAATCGGATAATATATATCTATGTAGATATATTGGATTCAATTTATTTATTGTATAATTATATATTATACACTAATTATATATTGGTAGAAAATATAATTAGTTATTTTATTTATTTAAAACAATTAAAATAATTAAATAAAATGTTGGAATAAATTCCAGAAAATAATTAGATTGTTTTAAAAATTTCTAATGTTTGTAAAAACTTTTTTTATGATTTTTAGGAATTTTCCAGAATTTTTAAAGCTTAAAAAGGCTTTAAAAAAATGGTTGAGGTGGCCCGGGGTCGAACCCGGGACCTGTCGGATGGGATAGAGCGTGGGAACCGGTGAACCAGAGGCCGTGGCCGCGGTTATACATGGGTTTTAAATCTTTTAAACACCATTTCAGAACTCTCCCAAATCAATATAAACCCTAATTCGATTTCCCTACAATTGAACCCCGATTCGATGTTGTTAACCATCGAATTTATGGGGCTTTTGTTCCCCTTGTAAAATCGAGCAGATTGATACTTTCAATTACCTGATTGGATACTGAATTTGATAGAAACAGATGAAGAACAGTTCGCAGTTGTTTGGAAACCAAATGATGATCAAGCCTTGTTGGAAATCAAATTAACTTGGCAGACAGTTTCTATTGATGATAATGGTCAAAAGCCTTCTGTCAATTTTGAAGTAGAAAGCTCAGAAGGTGGTGTTTGATAGAGTTGCAGGCCGCGATGAAGGTGGTGATTGATGAGAGTGTTTGTGTTTGTTTTTGGTGAAATTGGCACTCGAGTTCGATTAGGTGTGTATAAATGACCGTTTTGGTAGCTTTAATTTGTTTATTGTTGTTGTTTGAGTGCATTATCGAGCTGTAACGAATCCGAGATAAAAGTGAGAATTATAACCGTTTGTTTGACCAATTCAACACGTTTTTGTGTTGGAATTCCATTCGAATTGGATCCAAGAAACTTTCGGTGTGATTGTGGGGTTCAAAATCAGTTTAATTGACTGATTTTGGTCGGGAATTTTAGTGACTTCGATGTGGAAACTTTGGATTCGAATTCACCGACGATTAATCGTGTTTAATAGGTGCCTTGGGTTCGAAACTAGTCCATGAGTGCATTGGAACCGGTTTTGCGAGTTGAAATGGTGAAATTTTATCGTTTTCGGCTTCGCCGGAGTTCGGCCGGAGTCTCGCCGGAGACTCGCCGGAAAAACGGGGGAAGAAGCCGGGTTTAAAAAAATTTACACAATTAGTCCCTGCGGTTTCAAGTTTATGATTTTATGTTTGAAACTTCTTATTAAGTTTCCAAATTGACAGAAATAACCCCTGGACTTTATTATTAATATTATTATCATTATTAATGTTATTATTATTATTATTATTATTATTATTATTATTATTTATTATCGCAAGCTGTATAATTGGAATACCCATAATTGTATTATTAACAAATGTTTAACGTAAGTGAATGTAAACATACAGGTGGTTACACTTTTGTGGTTGAAGTGACATTTTTAGGATTTTGTTTTTTTCTAGATACTCATAATTCAAAAGTTTTAATCAAAGTAGTTGATGATTTGATATTAAGACTCATGAATTTTGACCTTACATTCTATATATAAATGATGCTTTCATTTGATGATTTAGACAAGGTATCTCTTGATACTTCAAACATATTTGCTATCCTCTCGCTTGAATTGGTTTAATACGTCATTTTGTCCCGATGCATCCTTCATCTTCACTAAGTTCTTCATCTTTGGCTAAGCCTCTTTAGACCATCCACGTTACAAAGGAAGACATACGCTCATTTCCCCGCTTCCTTCACATATGAATCTAAGAAGACATCTGATGCCATCCTTAAAGAAGTATTTCTTAGGTGTTGTTTCCCCTCCATTTCCCACATCAATTCAAAGATCTACACGAACGTTCGTCATAGATAGTCTCACCTTAAAGAAATAGATCAAAACTACTTGACGGTGATAATGACTTACCAACAAACACTATTCACTTATAGTTAATCTTCCTATACTTAAATAATAATAATAATTATTCTTTAATATACCATCATTAAGCATAAAAACACGCTTAAAAACACGCTTAAGTGCTTAACAATACACACAAAACTCCCGTTACATTTCTTTATTATTATTTAACTAAAAGCTACGATAAAAGAACAAATTTTATTACTTTATAATTATTTGAACGACGAGCGAGAGAGTAAACTTTTATAAAATTTATGAGCTTCGGTGGATAATATCCACGTGGACACAACTTAACCACCAAAAACCCCAACCGTCGTCCTCCTCCTCACCCACCACCACCACCACCACCACCACAACCACCACCGTATTCACACACAACACACACACAAATCCACACAGAAACAGATTCCAAAACATGATCAACCTCTACTAACTGAATTCAAGCATCGAAAATGTCGTCAAAAACCGTAACTCCAATTTCTTCTTCCTCACACTTCCCCCATTTTCCGGTGGTCCACTCGCCGGCGTACGTTCAGTCTACTACCTACACCGTCACCGTCATCCGAAGAACTAATCAGGCGATCTCTCTACGGAGGAGTTGCTGCTTTCTGTTTCCGGTTGCGCTGAAAGTTTTGTCGACTGTTAGGTCTAAGCGTCGTGTGAAATCGACGGGAGATAGTGCGGAGGAAACATGTAATGGTGATAATGGCGATGAGGATGATTCCGGTGATGTTAGCTACCGGAGCTCGGAGGATTTCGAGAAGGCTGTGAACGGTGAATCGAAGAGGAGTGTTTCGTTATTGTCTGATGCTCTTAACATCGGTAGTCGTGATCCGGTTTATGAGGTTTGTTTTGCATTATTGAAGTAAAACTGTCTATCGTTATGCAGTTTAGTTCTTAGTTCCTCAATGCTTTAGCCTGCAACACTGAGTTTACTCTCGATGCAATTAGATGTGTGAAATTGAAGCAGAAGTAGTTCATTTGCAATGATTTGATCGTAAGCGATATGATGTTCTTTTACATGTGTTGTGTTTTTGCTTGAAGGTTGTTGAAGTGAGTTCAAAAGGAAAGGTCTCTACCAGAAAAGTTAACAGACGGCATCTACTAAAATCAAGTGGTGAATATCAGAATATGCGAATAGTATAATCATTTGTTTGCTTTGGGGATTGATTCTGATAATGGTTGAATTTTAATATTCATTTGCATGCTTTTTTGTTTAATTTAGCATTTCGTTATTGTCAGTGAAGTTATAATGTTAATAAAAACCTTAATACTCTTCACGATTGTTAGAATTGCAGTTATGAGTTGTTTATAGGTGAAACTCAATAGGGGCATTGTCTTAATTTAGTTTTTAAATAACAGGTCTTCGTCCTCGCGACATAAGGAGTGTTGATCCATCACTGTGGTTGACAAACACAATGCCATCTTTGTTGGTATATTTCCTAGCTAATCTACTGTTATGGAGTCATGTGTAAGCATAAGCACCAATGCACCATGATTGCTGTTGGTCATTAATCAATACACTTGTTTGTGGTTTCTTTTATAGGTTCGAGAAAATGCCATATTATTGAATTTGGGATCCTTGCGTGCCATTGCAATGCAAGAGAGTGTCTTTATTTTTAACTACAACCGGTAAGTATTGTTTACACTAAAATTCAGTAATGTAAACTCCTATTTTTTAGTAAAAACTTATTGGGAGAGAGGGAAGAATCAATTACCGGATTGACATCATCCTTTTATGGGTTAATTGTTATGTATTGCAGTAAAGGAGGAAAAGCTTTCATTGACGATTTATTACCTCGTTTAAATCCTAAAAGTATGATCGGAGGAGCTCTAGTAATGCCATTTGAGCTTGAGGTTGGTTCTGGTTTATATAAGTTTTCTGGGCTATCTTGTATGTGAAACTTATGTGATCTTTATATAGATAAGTATTAGACATGTTGCTTGCATTCATATGTAAGTGAACTTCATTCAAGTTTTCAGGGTTTGGATTCACCAATATTTAAAAAGGAATTTGATTTGGAATTTCAGGTTGTGGAAGCTGCCCTTAATTCACGAATACAGCACTTTGAGCACAGGCTAATGGATTTAGACCCACATGTGAGTATCGAAATATACTGAGTACGTTTTTTGTATATTTTTGGTAAGCTCATATTTTTGAAAATTTGGAGTATTGGACCATCACGAAGAGAACTAGATTGACCAGCCACATGTGTTTTTGCTAAGCTCATATAGTTTGTTAATCAGACAAGAAAACTTTTTTGTACTTCAGGTTCAAGATCTACTTAAGGTCTTACCAAACCGATTAACAGCTAACATACTGGAACAACTCCGAACCTGCAAGCAAACTTTGGTATCAATTGATCGTCCCACCATTTTCACTTGAACTTACATGCCTATTATATGAACCAAAACATGACAACCCCTTAACTATTTAATTGAAGGTGGAACTGGGATCAAAAGCAGGGGCGCTTAGACAAATGCTGCTTGATATGCTAGAAGATTCTCAAGAAATACGCCGTCTCTGTATTGTGGGCAGAAACTGCATCTTGAACAGGAACACTAATGTAGAGTGCTCAGTTCCATTAGATAAACAGATTGCTGAGGGTAAGTGTGTTGCATAATTTGGGATATTGTCATTGAAATTGGTTAACTTATGGTTATTTTCATCATATGCAGAAGAGGAGGAAGAAATTGAAATGTTGCTGGAAAATTATCTTCATAGGTCGGTATATAGTGTGTTGCTATGATCCGTATTGCAATTTGTGGAGTATCAATATGCCTGTTAGTAAGTTGAATGATCTTTCCTATGATTGCAGATGTGAATCATGTCATAATCAAGCAGAAAGACTTCTTGATTCTGCAAGAGAAATGGAAGACTCAATTTCCGTTAACTTGAGGTTTGCATAAATGTTTGCTATTAGACATCACTTCAAGTGCTTGAGTAAATATTTCTCAGATTATTGCTCTTTAGCTATACAATATGTTGCGGTTTACCTGATCATCTTGTTAGCAATGTATTGGTAGGTCTCGTGAGTTTACTGCTAACAGGTTCTTATGACACATTGACACCAAAAGAAAAATGACTATGAAACTTTGACTGTGGAACAACATAAATAATCTATAATGATGAAAATGAGCAAATGTGTGAACATTGCCTTTTTTTTCTTTTGTTCCAGTTCAAGAAGGCTCCAGGTCAGCAGATTTGAATTGCTTCTTCAGGTGGGAACCTTTTGTCTTGCAGTTGGTGCTCTCGTTTCAGGTTATTACTTTTTTACTTTAATCAAACTAATTCCATCTTCATTACAATTGCAAGTTTTGAATTTATGCAGTCATATTAACCAAAGTGTTCATTGTTACCGTTATGAAATGTCTACCTTCAACCATTATCAAATAATGAATCGGAATTTGCACTAATGTGATCCCAAAATGTGCTAATTTGAATCAAGAAAACTGTATCATATATCATTTTCTCAAGGTTAATTTTGTTTGTAGGTATATTTGGCATGAATTTAAGATCCTACCTTGAAGAATATGCGGTAATTTCTTCTTAAGTTGCTAAAACTACGATGTCATATATTTTTGCATTTGGTAAAATAATAAACACCTTATAATACTCGCTAATTCATTATAGAGAAAATCACATTTAGGGTATATTAATTTCTTCATAAGTTGCTAAAACTTCAATGTCATATATTTTTGCATTTGGTAAAATAATCAACACCTTATAACACTCGCTAATTCATTATAGAGAAAATCATATTTAGGGTATATTAACAGGACTAGACAAGATTTTACCACACTATACTACTATAGTCATGAAATACTCATTTTTTTTTTGTTTTCCCAAGAATCATCATTAATAACTTGAAAGGTACAAACATGACTCATTGACCACTATAGGTCAAAAGATCATCAGCTCTAATACATTCAAAGTACTACAAAATAAAAGGAAAAGGTAAAATATGACTAGACATTATAGTTTGAAAGGGAATCTACTCATCTGTGAAGATAAAGTAGACACAATGTCATTTTTTCGTACTTCATGACTATAAAGGTAAAAATCTTCCAACTACCCAAAAAAGGACATATTTGTGATATTTTCATTATTGTATGCAGTTTGCATTCTGGCTTACGACAGGAGGGATTATATTTGGTGCCGTTGTGGCGTTTTTTCTCACTTACTCGTACCTTAGGGCAAAGAAAATCCTTTAGGCGCGAAAACTACATCATCATCTAATCAATTAATATCATATTTCTTGCAACTAGAGATGGAACTATTAGGGTCAGTCATTGGAGTTCTTGAGTAGTAATTGTGTGCCACTAGTCAATTTGTTAAAGGGAATCAAGCCCTGGTTCCCTTTGAGATCGAATATGCAGGCTTTAGCATGATAGCACTTTATTAGCACGATAGATATAGTGATACTTATAGTATATATATATACATAACTCATATGTATCTTTGTTGTGTTTACATCACAATGCAATACAAAGGAAAGATTGAGCATGTTACTAGGTATCGCCTAAATGCAAGTCATCTAATTTTACTAGGTTTGAGATTTATACAGTTTGATTTTGACTGTTTACTGATTGGGTTGATGGTTCGGAAATGGTAATGGAAACCAACTATTTTTATATTTATCTTTTATTTGCATGTTATATTTATAAAATATCTTTCATTTTGAAAATATTAATATAAACCAGCAATTTAAAAATCTTAATACAAACTAGTTTGATATATAAAAAATCAATGCAAACTACTGAAGCATCCTTGTCACCAATCCGACCGATATGATTTACCAACGGTAACAATACTGACATCCACAACTTTCGTCAAAAGTAGTTGGTGTCGGAACGAAAAGTGGGATCGTTTTTTACCATGGAGCAGAAAGATGCGGCCGTTTTAAGCCATAGGTTAGTTAAGATTTTTTTTTTCTGATCAAATGAATTTTTTTAAAGAAGTTACAAATGAATCTCTCAAAACACAATTCTTCTCACACAATGTAATAACCAAAATTCAACTTAGCTAATTAAGTTGTTAATTTTATTAGTTGGTTAAATATAATTAAGCAACCATGGTTTGATGGTTAACTAGCATGTGTATACAAGGCAATCAAGATTCGCTAGATGTATTTGCTCAATCAATGATAACAATAGTTGTCTCTCGCCTAGTTGGCACTTAGACCACTCCCATCGGGAGTCTTTTGGTTGGTTGGTTAGGTAATTTGTAATTAAAAGAAAATATAAAATCAATAAAGGGAGACGACTTGTTCAGTGGAGCAACCGTTAGTCCGTCGTGGGAATGCAGCAACACATAATTTCTTTGTTATTTTATTTTAATTTTTTTGCCACTTGTTCATTTATAACTGGTTGTATGTATATATTTTATGTAAAACTTATAATCTGAGAACTATAAAAAAATTATCTTATTAAAAATAATATTAACAATGTATATTTAAATTCATTATCTTTTTTCTCTGGTTATAATATATAATATTGACATAGTTTTATATCCATTTTTATGTGTTTTTGGATTTCTTATTTTCAACCATCTGTTGTAATTTTTATTTCAATCTTGTTATTTAAGTTATTTGTCTTATATTTAGAATAAATAATTTAATTTTTAGAAATAAAAGAAGTATTTCCAGTTAGTTTTATAAATGGATAAAATTAATCATAAATAAAAAAATCATTTGGTTGGTTGGGTTGCTAATGAGAGTGAAAAAATTAGATTTAGTTGGATTGTATAAGTGTAAGAGAGAGAAATTAGTTTTTTAATGAATTGTTTGTTTGGATTGGATTGAGAATGAGAATAGTCTTAGGTGCCATCCTCGTTTCAAAACGCCATACATTCTTAAGATGAAAGTCCTTCACGGATTATCCGCAAAGAATGCAAAAAGAAGCTGCAAAGAGAGAGGTAAAAGATGGTGGGTTCAGTCTCATGAAAGTTAACAGACTTGTCAAGATTTTTATTTACAAAAATTCTCTTATTTATAAAACTAACTCACACTCTCTCTAGCTAAACCTACTTTTAAATTTACACTAACACACATCATAAGATCAAAACCCTCAAGTACCAGGAAAAAGAACACTTTTTCTAGTTTTCTACACACCATGATTTACACTACAAACCCTTCAAATTCGCTCAATAACAATCTCTAACCTGGTAAGATGACACACAAACATAGTCAGAAGTAGTAAGAATCAATAGAGAGATCTATGAGAAAGAAAATCGTTTTCAAACCAAAAAAAAAAGAATCAGAAAAAAGAAAACATTACACCTCTTACATAACAATAATATTAATTACCATCTTGGTATGATTCCTCTAGTTGAAGAATGCATGGTCTCTAGGGGACTCATAATAAAATATACAATTAGTGTCACCACATTACAGGCAACATCCAAAAGGCAATATTGTCTCTATGGGAAAGCCTGAATTCATGTTCAAAAAAAACAAAAACCCGAATTGTACAAATAATACTTCTAACTAGAGCCATTGAGCATGCTCCTCATTGAGCATGCCCTAAACGTATCAAGAGTATACAAATAAGAGAGAGAAGACTAAGATGTTTTGGGCACGTGAAGAGGAGAACGACGGCAACACCTGTTAGAGCAGTAGAGAACATCAGCGTAGAGAGAAGGAGGTGTAGAGGTAGACCTAGATTGACTTGGGACGAGATTATTAGGCGAGATATGATAGAACTGCATCTTTCTGAGCACATGATCGAGGATAGGAGTGAGTGGAGGCGTAGAATTAAAATTAAGGATTTTTAGCGGGTTTTGTGGGCGGGAAGGGTTTTCGGTGACTTGTGGCGAGACCCCCCGCGTGAGGTGTAGTTTCTCTCTTCTACCCTTTTGGGTGTTACATGCCGCTTTTTATATTATGCGCCTTAGATAATTCTTCATGTGATTTCTACCTATGTGTTGTATGCTATGTATTATGATCGCTTTTGTTATTGACTTTGTTAACGAGTCAGGGGTCTCTTCGGAAGCGGTATCTCTATCTTTCAAGATAGAGGAAAGACTTGCCACCACATACCCCTCCCAGACCCCGTTTTCAACGGAATACACTGGGTATGTTTGTTTGTTTGTTTATTATTTAAACACCATTACACCTAAGGGGTTGTTTGATTGACAGACGTGTCTTGTTTGGTTGCTTGCATCTTACCGGGGAATAGATCTGACCAAACCTGTTAATCGGTCAGATCTAAACCCACATCTGACCCGAGTCAGAAGTGGAGTCGGTCGTTCACAGTGGTAGTTCGCAACTGGTTCGCGGTGGGTCTGGTCTGCGACTGCAACGACGGGTCTGGTTCGCGGTGGTTCACGGTGGTGGTTCACGTTTGCGGATCTCACCCGAGTCTGGTTCACGGCGGGTCTGTTTTGCGGCGAGTCTGGTTCGCGGTAGTTCACAGTGGAGGTTTGTGTGAATAAGAAGGGTGGTGGTGGTGGTGACGGGTGGTGGTTAGGGTTTTCTTGGAGATGACGGTGGTGGTTTGTGTGAAGAAGAAATGTGAATGTGGGGAAGATAAAGGGGTGGTAGGGTGAAGATAAAGTGAGTTATTTTTAATTTTTGTTTTTACAACCAAACACGCTTATTGGTTCAGATCTTTTACTGGTTTAAACATCTTACTGGTTCAAATCCTCTTATTCATTCAACACTTATTCAATCAGATGTTCCCAAACAACCTCTAACTTTGCTTATGACTAGTCCGGGATGCAAACCTAGATTCCAATCGGATTAAGAACAAAGTGACATCTTCATATATCATATGAATTAAAGACGTTGTATGAACTGGGAAAACTATT